>BQKN01021402.1:0-28597 GCA_022839385.1 Asparagus kiusianus | reverse complement strand
TGGGATGATGATGAACACCAGATATGGACACGCAAACTGAGATATGTGCACGTACATTTAGATTATGTTGTGTTAACATACTTTTTGTCGCACGTTGAGCTGATGAATACATATGAAAGAGTATAGTTATTTCATGTATCCGGAAATAGGGAGATAAAACCTATTTTCCGCAGAACGATTGAGTAAGATTATTACAAAAGTATCGTTAATTCATGTATCCGGAAATAGGAAGATAAAACCTATTTGCCGCAGAACGATTGAGTAAGAGTATTACAAAAGTATCGTTAATTCATGTATCCAGAAATAGGGAGATAAAACATATTTGCCGCAGAATAATTGAGTAAGAGTATTACAAAAGTATCGTTATTTCATGTATCCGGGATAGGGAGATAAAACCTATTGCCGCAGAACGATTGAGTAATAGTATTACAATAGTATCGTTATTATATGTATCCGGAATAGGAAAATAATAAACCCTATTACCGCAGAGCGATTGAGTAACGAGCATTACAAAAGTATCGCTATAGTACAAGATGATGCACACATAAATATTTGATCAGTTGTAGGCTTTACTTCTATGATAAATCGCTCGCGAATAGGGTATTTCCTTTGAGATTTTGAGGCACCCGTTATGAACGGCAGATATATTTATTTTAGCAATTGTTAATATCCTCTTATATTAGAGTAGGTCACTCGGACGTAATTCGAGATGAGATGATTATTCTTTATGTTGGAGATTGGAGTATTTATCATTGATTATTTGTTTTTCATTCATAGAGAGTTATATGAATGATTTGATATATGTATGTACTGACTCTATTTTCTTATATACTCCTACCCCTTCCCCTGGGGAGAGGTAGTGATGATCTCGCTAGCGCTTTGACGCTCGTTGTTTTCCCCCTTTCAGGCAGCGAGTCTGGCGCACGGAGAGTCGCAGGTTGATGGGACATCTTAGTTGTCCATTTAGTTACTTATCATATTTTGTAGTTATTGTAGAACTCCACATGTAGATGATTATTCTCATAATCTAGATTGGTATTTTGTTTCATAGAGTTGAGAGCTATTGTGAGACTTTGTTTATGTGACTCATTGTATTTGATATTTAGTTCAGACTAAGAGATATGTCTATTTTATTTCCAGTTGGGCTCATTATTCATTTTTCTTATGCTTCTTCTGTGTATATCTAGTGTTGTCCTATTTCTATTTTTACCTGTCTGTACCTTCACCTATTTATTGTTTCCACTAGAGAGATAGTGATTGTGATGGTGAAACTTGTTATAGCATGGTGGTTGGTGCTTGGCAGGTTTGACAATCTGGGTTTCACCTGGGACTGCAGCCTTGTGTGAACCCTAGGGCGTCACAGAGTCCTTCTTCGAAGAACTATTTGATCTGGCAGTCACCGATCGAATTCGCCGACTCAAGACCCGAAAAAGGTGGAAAGCTTTACCCACTTATCCTCATAAAATGTTTGTTGAAATTCCAGGTGTAGGTTCTGAAGAGGGAGAGAAAGTGAAAGGTCATCATTTTACTCGCACTCGCTCCCGGACTGCGGCTCGGATTAATCCCCTAATGGAACCATGTGTTGAACCCATACCGAGTAGACCTGCGGATCCAAACAAGACGCGACCTTGTAAACGTCAGAAGATAGTTTTGAGGCGACGTGTCACATCGTTAGTGCCTAACGCAGAACCACTCGGTGACGCACCCATTATTGGAGAAGGTAACATTCCAACTCTTTGCTTGCCCTTTTGATTCTATCCCTTGTTAGACTTAATGAATCTGCATTTCAGGGGGACATGACCAGAGTGAGACCGCTTATGATCCTCCTTCTCCCGATTTTGATTTATTTCAAGAGCCTGATAACATTGTAGTGGGTATGACTGTTGATGACAATGAAAATACTGGGGTAGGACCTGGTTCGTCTACGACAGTCTCTAACCTAGGTACATCTAACACCAATAGTACACATTTCAAATGGAAATTTCGGGAATTGACCGATTCAGACTTTGTGCATCCGTTAATTGTTTCTCTACTTTTGGCTCTTTTAGAAAAACTCCAAGAGATGGGTGCCAATACTGGGATTGCGGACTCTGCTGTCCCTAACAAAGGTAAACCCAACTCTTATTTGTTGCGGATTCCCAATTTCTCTTCCTGCGTATTAAAATCCAGACTCTTTCGTAGGTATCCTTATGGAGAACTCAGATAATGAGGATTCCCCTCAAGGTATTACATTTGAGCCGTCAGACGCTCATCCATCAGATCCGGTACCAGACTCTTTGGTATATAACAATATGTTGTTGGAACCATTTTGTCATGATACCATCGAAGCATCCGCCGAGCCCGAAGGACCAGCTGTTGAAATTGGTACAAACGTCAATGTTGAAATATCAGACACTTCTAAGGGTCTCGATTTTCCACAAGCGGCAAGGATTATTACCTAAGACCATTCGTCGACTATTCCAACTCATCTCCCACTCTCAACAACTGAGATGACCATCGCAGGTGTGGGGACTAATCCAATTGAACAAGTCATCGGACCAACCGAAAAAATTGATACATCGACGGCTGTTGCTTTTGCGGCGCCTCCACCGGTTCATGAGGCTGTGCAGATGGAATCAAGTGTTGGAAATCCGGCTGAGGGGACTTCTGTCGGTACTGGTAAGCTCTATTCCGAAACTTGGAGATATTCGAGTTAATATTCTGAAATATTTGATTCCTGTTTTTCCTACAGAGGTTTCACTTCAACTCTTTGATCTTGTCAAAGCGCTATTGTTAAATGACGATCTAGATCAGATCGTCCTTTGTATGGAAGTTAGCAGCTTTTTTACTTTCGTGGGCAAGGTGATTGACAAACTCCTCCACAGTGGGACTTCTTTCCGTTAATTAGCGCCACTCCTTGATCTCAGACTAGCCTTAATAGAGAAGATCGGATCGCTACATTTGGCACAAGCTATTGCTGACGACTTGACTCGTCTGGAGCGTGATTTTCAAAAACATCAAAAATTTCAAGATGCAGGTGCTCCTTCATACATAGCTGCTCAAATGGAATCTCGGCTGCAAGTGTGGCGCGATGCCCAGGCGTTGGTTGAACCAGAGGTTCAAAGACGACAACGTAAGGTGGATAAGATGAAAGCCGTTCTTGACAACAAGTCACAAACTTTGCACAATATCAAGTCCTCCCTCGCATCTAGCGCTAGCAAGATAGCGAGACTTAAACAGGAGCTTAAAGCAGAAGAGGAGACTTGGGAAATTTTAGAAGTGGCAAGGGTTGACGAAGAGCGAAACCAAGAGATGGTTTCTAGGGAGTTGGAACTCTCGGAGCATGAGCTTGCTAAGGCAAAAGAAGAGGCCGCAAGGATGTTAGCTGCCAACGAAGAATCCATGAAGGCTACATTGCAGGGAGAGCTCGAACAAACTTATGTGGAAGAGTTGTCGAAGTTAGAGCAACAAGTTCTTAGTCATAAGCTTCACGTAGATTGACTATGACTTTTGTACCTGCAAACTTAATTTTTATTAATGGAAGATATTTCTCTCTTTTTTTTATTATGTCTCCTTTATTATGATGTATTACTCTGTCTGGAGTAATCAACCATAATACTCGTAGGATTTTTGGCAAATCCCTAGCCATCAACGGGTTTGATGAGCCTTTACCGATTACCGTTTGAATCGGGCTAGTATGCGGATTGTTTTTTTATCCGTTCCTCATGTAACGTTGTGCTAAAAGAGTTAACTCTTTTAGTGCTATGATATCGAATACGTAGACTTCGTCTTTCTCATGGGAATTGACTAATCGGCAACGCGTGTTAGGCGTCGGCTTATCCCTTCTTAGGCTTCGGGATAAAATTCCCTAGTCTTAAACTCTGGTGTCTTTTTCAATCGGTATAAGACTAAACCGACGACGCGTGTTAGACGTAGACTTAAGATTTTTGGCAAACCCCCAACCTTCAACGGGTTTGACGAGCCTTTACCGACTACCGCTTGAGTTGGGCTAGCATGTGAATTATTAAAACCCGTTTCACATGTAACGTTGTGCTAAAAGAGTTGATTCTCTTAGACTTGGTGCTATGATTTTGAATACATAGACTTCACCATTTCTTACGGGAGTATGGTACCCAGCAACGCGTGTTAGGCGTAGGCTTATCTCTATTTAGGAGTCGAGATAAAGTTCCCCGTGTATGAAAGGTACGGATTTGACCTTGAGAATTGTGTTCTTTCTTAAGGTAAAAACAGACCCAATGCTGGAGAGGAAGAATTTTATATTCTATCTCCGGGTCTTGTTTAGGGTAAAGACGAACCACAAATAGGAGAGAAAGAATTTTATATTCTATCTCCCGAAGGTGAAGAGGAAGAATTTTATATTCTATCTTCAGATGCAAAGGAAACTCGGGGTGTGATCACCACCCCCAGGATCCAAAAAGGTAAAACTAGAAGTGGGATCTCCACTCCGAGAATCAGAAAGATTCAAGCAACCCTAACTTTTATAGGATTGATTGCTTAATCTAAGAAAAGAATTCCTCATTTATTGTGGTAAAATTCCGATTCCAACCCTAACTTTCATAGGTTTGGCTGAAAAGAAACAGGTGGAAGTTTTTTGTTTATCGAAATGAATGACTCGATCTTGGTCCTAACTATCTGCAGGTTTGACCAAGTGAGGTTAGAGGTAATCCTAACTTTTATAGGTTTGATTGCTCAAATTGAGAGTGGACCTCTCATTCATGGAAGGAATCGAGAGGGGAATCTGGCTTTGGCCCTAACTTTTATAGGTTTGACCTGAAAGCAAGGTGAGTGGAACACATATAGCAATGAGAATGCTGATTTGTACTACCACTCGATGGAAGATTTCAGTGTTAAGTGATCAGGACTTAACACATCAAGTTTGAAAGTTGCCAAGGATGGGCGGATAGAAATTTTGGTGGACCCACCACCGTCAGTTGATTTGATTAGTAGGGGTTTTGTGAAGAAAGATTGATCTGTCAACATGGTCGAATCTTATTTCAGCAAGAGAATTCATGAGAGTTAGTAAACTCGATATCAATAAAGGGAAAAATCTGAACTTTGAAGACATTCAGAGTATAAGTGTGGATTTCTTATTTATCACTTTTGTAGTGACTGGGTTATCCCTAAGAATACCACATGCGGTACTCTTCTGGGAACTTCCCGATACATTGGTTATCCTGAAGGTACTATGGATAATACTTTTTCAAGAACTTGTCGTTTATCGACATCATAAGTCGGTCGCCTTCCTTAGTAGCAAGGCGATATGCGCCACTCGAGTAGACTGTCTCTACTACGAATGGTCCTTCCCATTTGGGCTCAAATTTGCCTTTTTCTTAGAATTAAGGATCATGGGTCGTCGTTCAGTTAAGACTAAGTCTCCCTCCTTAAAACTCTGTTGTCGGACTTTTTTATTAAAAGCTCGAGACATTCTGGCTTGGTAGAACTCAATATGCTGTTGAGCTTCTAAACGTTTTTCATCGAGCATTTCGAGTTCTTCGAGGCGTTTTTGATGCAGTTCTTCAGTTGTTAGTTCTGTTGCAAGAGCAATCCGAAGAGATGAAATTTGAATTTCTAATGGGAGGACGGCTTCACACCCGTATACCACAGAATATGGGTTCGCTCTCGTCGGTGTGCGGACCATAGTACGATAGGCCCATAGAGCTGCGCCAAGCTTGTCATCCCAATCTCGTTTATTAGTTTTCACAAGTTTTGACAAAAGCTTCATGATAGTCTTATTGAAGGCTTCAGCCAATCCATTTGCTATGGGATTGTAAGCTGTCGATGAGACGTCTTGAATTTTAAACTTCTCACAAAACCTGATGAAGGCATTACTGACAAACTGAGGACCGTTATCATGTATGATTCATCTTGGGACACCATATCGGTAGATAATATGGTGTTTGATGAATGCAATGACATTGCTTGTCTTAACTTCTCTGAGCGAAATCGCTTCAGCCCATTTGGAGAAGTAATCAGTAATTGCCAGAATGAATCGGTTGCCTCTGACCGACGGGGGATTAGGACCAACGATGTCCATTCCCCAGGTCTCAAAAGGCCATGATGTAGTCAAAGGGTGCAGATGTTCTAGAGGTTGGTTCATATAATTCGCATGTACTTGACACGCATGACACTTCCGAGCATACATGACTGCGTCATTCATCATAGTGGGCCAAAAATATCCCATTCTCCTGACGCGGTCGTGAAGTTTAGGGCCGGGCTGGTGTGCTCCACAAACCCCTTCATGTGTTTCCTTAAGGACCTCATCCGCTTCCTTAATTGATAAGCAACGCAGTAGTAAACCATCGTACCCCCTGCGATATAGTGTTCGACTCTCCGTGTTATAGTAGAACCTCGGTGCTCTCTATCGGACCGAATCTCTTTCTTTCACATCTTCTGGTAAAATCCCGTGCAGGACGTAGTCTATGATAGGAAAACGCCAGTCCCGTGGCTCGAACTCTGCTTGAGTTGAATACACTTCTTTAACATCCTCTTCTCTGTCATCTACACCGTAGATTGGTACGAAGAGCTGATGAGTTCTTACCGTAACGAACTGTTTCGTTTCGGGAGGCTGTGCCAGGGACACTGCTAATGCTGCCAGTGTATCTGCATATGCATTCTGTAGACACAGAATGTATTCGATGAAGAATCCTTCGAACGATTCTGCCATTTCCATGACCATCTTGTGGTATGGTATCAAATCCTGACTTTGGACCTCATACTCCCCTTGAATTTGTTTAACTATCAGTTGAGAATCACCGAAAGCTTCAAGATACTCAACCCCCAGCTCTTTAGCGAAACTGAGTCCGATGAGTAGCGCATTGTACTCGGCTACGTTATTTGAGCATGGCTCGGTCAACGAATAGGCTCGAGGCATCACATGTTTTCCCAGGGAAACTAAAACAACTCCAACTCCAGAAGAAATCTTAGAACATCCAGGATCACTCGCTACATTAGCTGCTCTGGAAGCGCCATCGAAGTACAAACGCCACACTTGTTGGTGAGAAGTTGCGTTGACCTCGTGGGTTTCGTCTGGCAGATCATCATATACCTCGGCGGTATCCTCAGTTGGGTTAGCTGCCAGGAGATCACAAATGGCATGTCCTTTCACCAACTTCTGTTGTTTAAAGTGCAGGTCATATTTGAGCAGGAGTAAGGCCCATTTTTCTCGTCGCTAATTCATGAAAGCAGGTTGTGTCATGAACACTCGGATTGGGTTAACCTTGGAGATAACATAAATAGTCTGTCCGACTAAATAGTGTCGCATTTTTTGAATAGCGAATACCAAGGCTAGACACTCCCTTTCAATCATTGGATACCGAGATTCGGCGCTTATAAGGGTCCAGCTCAAGTAATATACCGCCTGTTCGTGACCGTTATCGTCATCTTGTGCAAGTAGTACACTTAACGAGTGGCTCGTCGCCTTGACATAAATCAAGAACGGTTTGCCCGATTTTTATGCAACGAGTACGGGAGGTTTTGAGAGATATTCTTTAATATCCTCGAACACCTTTTGATAAGCGTCATCCCATACGAATGACACGCCTTTCTTTGTGAGCCTGGAGAATGGCTGACACTTCCCTGAAAGGTTTGAAATGAATCGACGGATATAAGCCAAACATCTTTGCAATCCTCTGAGCTCCTTAAGGTTCCTCAGAGGTTGCAACTCGTTAATTGCCTTCATTTTATCAGGGTCGATGTGAATACCTTTGGTAGTAACGACGAATCCAAGGAATTTGCCGCTGGACATTCCGAGGAAAGATTTGGTAGGATTCATCTTCAATTGATGGGTCCGCATCAGGTTGAACATCGTCTTCAAATCTTTGATGTGATCCTTCCTGTCATGACTTTTTACAACTAGATCGTCCACGTAGCATTCGAAAGTTTTCCGGAGATGTTCTTGGAAAATCTTTGACATAGCTCTCTGGTATGTGGCGCCTGCGTTCTTTAAGCCGAAGGGCATAATCGTGTAGCAGAAAACACCGACGGGTGTTCTAAACGTGGTGTGTTTTTCATCATCTGGATGCATCTTTATTTGATTATAACCGGAAAACCCGTCCATTAAAGACATTCTTTCGAATCCGCACGTGTTATCAATAATAACGTCCGTGATGGGAAGAGGGAAATCATCTTTTGGACATGCGGTGTTCAAATCTCTAAAGTCGATACAAATCCTGATCTTCCCGTTCTTCTTAAGGACTGGGACAATATTGGCAAGCCATTCAGGATGTTGCTCTTCCCTGACGAAACCTGAGTCAATAAGCTTTTTAACTTCGGTCTCGATTGCTTCCATAATTTGCGGACGAAACCGTCTCTGCTGTTGTTTGACAGGTTTGACTTCCAGCTTGATATTAAGGCGGTGCATTGCCACATTCGGATCGAGTCCTAGCATATCCTCGTAATTCCAGGCGAAGACATCGATGTACTCCCTAATGAGGGCAATTAACTCTTCTTTCTCATTTGGCGGGAGACTATCGCTAATGAATATCAGTTTCGGATTATCCTCGCTACCCATATTCACCTGGATTACTTGGTCTTCGGTAGGGGGTTCCCTTTGTTCAAATCTGTCACTGTATTGCATATTCAGATGATGAACCCAAGGGTCTTCCCAAGTTGGTATTTGATCGTCTCCCTCTATTGTGGTAGGGTCGACTGTAGCCATATTCGACATTAATCTTTTGACATTTCCCCAAGACTAGCGTCGGAGTCCCAAGCTGAAGAATCAGAAGAATATCCGTTTTTACCTTTATTAGATATTTGATCGATGACATGCCAGTAACACTCGTCATCAGACGAGGAAACATAGCCTAAGCCTCTTCTGTGGCGATAATAATCATCTGGTTTTCCTTTTGGTACATAGGCCAGACGAGGTGGAACTCGCAGACCTCGACCAAAATAGAGACCCTCTCCTTGTGTAAAGTCATATCTGTATCTCTCCATAAGATTACGTGCTTTTGTGTTATATCTAAATAAATGAGGGGCAGGTTTATCTTCGTCATAATCTTCTTCCGCAAAGTGGTCAGGTATCGAAGGTTCTTTCCTTTTACCGTAAACAACCTCCTTCTCACCCCCTGCCTTTGCAGGAATGACAAATGTTGTTCCGAACGGATCCGAAACATGCTTCTTCGTCATGCAAGACGATCGGAGCAGTACATACAAGTTAGGGTTGTCACATGATTCTTTCATAATATTATCAAGACACAACGAGTACTCTAAATCATCATTTATTGCTATTTCTTCGGCAAGTTACCAATTACAACTACTTTCCGATGACTCGTCATCGTCAAGATTGATTACAATGGGTACAATGTCATTAAGTACAAAACCGCCATTATAATCGAACCCATCTTCAGTATCAGCTTCCTTCCCGCTGTCCGTACCTTGGGCCGATGGTTCAGTATCGGATTCGGCACCGTATAGAAGGGAATCAGTAAAATAATTTTCCAATCCCTTAAACGGTTGCTTATCCGCGACCACCGTCTTGACCTCATTATTAGTGTCTACATACTTAAGACACTGATGGAGGGTAGAAGGGTCTATGATATTGCCTTGGATCCAAGGTCGATCCAATAGAAAGTTATAAGAAGTCTCTGCGTCGATCACATAACACGTGACTTCCGACTTCAAATCTCCGATCTGGCACTTTACCCGGATTTTACCCAACGGTCTCGACCTACTGGTGTTGAATCCATAGATCGTAGTGCCTGTGGAGGCTAGCTTACTAGCCGGTATTCCGAGATTATACATCAATCGGAGTGGCATGATGCTAACAGCGGAACCCGGATCTACTTGGATCCGGTTGACAACACTGGAGCTAATGTGCCCGGTGAAATACAAGGGCCGATCATGCTTTCAATTCTTCGTCTGCATGTCCTCTTTGGTAAAAGAAATACAGGGAAAGTGATGTGCCACGAGGTTGCAATGTTGGACTGGCGGCTCCGGTTCTTCAGATGATGGCTTGACCTGAGTCAGAAAATTTTCAGAATTGGCCAAGGCTTCTTGTAATGTCTCCCATGTGTCTTTTGAGAGACGTAATAACTGATATAGCATTATTCTAGCCGGAATATTAGCTAGTTGTGCTATAATGTCGAAACGATGTGGAGTATTCGAGCTCTCCGGTTTATCTCTTCCAATCGGTCGATTGAATCGAGACTGCCTCGGGTTTTGGACTTCTTAGTGCAAAGGCTCTTTCCCTTTTTGTTTTTGCTGAGTTTTCTCCGCAACTACGGGTGATGGGGGAGTTGTAACTACCCCCATTTCCGCTAGTGTCTTAGAGGGAATAGCTTTGGTCACCCCCTGTTCAGCTAACTGTTCGGAGGCATCTGGATATTTGAAGTGGTATTCATTTCCACTCCTGGTAGCAAAGGCCTCTTGCTCATCTTTAGATAATGGGAAAGTAGGGATACTTTCGTCATCTCCTTCTGGAACGGCTGCGACTCCGTGACAAGACTTTCCTTTCCCTTTGGATGACGATCCGGCCCATTGTTCATCTTTAATCAGGTCGGGGTGAATCCAGAGAATCTCGCCATTCGGGGTTGTGTGTGGCACAAGTCCTTTCTGGCGTTGTTTGTGGGGGTCATCGTTAATAGTCTTCATTGCCACGTTCTTTATGGTCTCGGGTTAAAACCAATTCAGAGGGACAGATCCGAAGCTGATTAACACTGCATTAGAACCCACCTTCTTCTCCTTAGATTGCTTCATAGTGATAACCCCAACATCGATCAAAGCTTGGATCTTATCTTTGAGGGCGTAGCACGACTTGGTAGGGTGGTGAACCGCTCTGTGAAACGCGCAATACTTTGGGTCATTAATCCTCTTAGCGTCTTCCTGATCTTGGATAGGTGGCTTTGATCTTATTATTCTCCACGAGGTATTTGAAAATACTAGAAACTTCGTCTTCTTTGAAGGAGTACACCTTCGGGAATTTCGGTTCCGAAGTCTTCTGTTTCTGCGGTTGTTGTTGCCACCGCGACTGCTGAGGTGCCTTTTGATGTTGCTGTTGCAGTTGTGATTGCACTTCAAATGTTTGGTTTGCGTCCACTGCATTCGCTTGCTCCTTCCCTTTAACCCTCGGGACAAAATTTTGTTGTGGGGCATTTGTCGTCGTTTGACCTCTTTCGGCCTTCTTCCTCTTGAGGAAGCGTTCGGCTCGCTCCCCTCAAACCTTCAAATCCTTCCAGGTTTTGGACGGCGTCATTCCCATAGCTTCAAGGATATCCAACGAAAGATTATTGTGGCAAGTTTCTAGAATGAAGTCCTCGCTGATCGGATCCCTACAATTCATGGTTTTGTTCCGGAATCGTTTGATGAAATTTTCAACCAACTCTCCGTCCTTTTACTTCTCATCAAATAACGTTCCGATTGAGACCTCGGAGTCGTCATCGAAGAAATTCGTGAGAAACATGTCCTCCATGTCATCCCAACTACTAATACTCCTCGGTTTGAGGTGACGATACCAATCGAAGGCTGCTCCACGGAGAGTGCCAACGAATGATTGTACCATCAGAGGTTCATTCCCAAAGATTATTCCCAAGTGAGACTTGAAGTATATTAAATGCTGAGTGGGGGAACCCTTTCCGTCGAACGACGTGAAGTTGATTAAATTAAACTTTGCCGGATACGGGATTGATTCCCACTCTCTTGGGTATGGGCATGGTATTCCGGACCTTTTTACTTCTTGAGCGCTCATCAACGCATTGATTTTGCTCTCCAAGTCCCTCGTTTTCTTATCTTCGCTCGTATCTTTCTTCGAGCGGTTTCGGGGGGAAGTGAGGTGGTCCTCCTTCGTATTATCATCTGAGAGTCCACCCCCAGCATTGTTATCAATGGGTGGGGTTTCCATATTGGCGTTCTCATCCACTTCCCGATCATTATCTTGGTTGGGATTATGGCGACGGCTGGACTCTCCCTGCTGATTCGTCAATGCCACGATTTGTTGATCATGCATTTCTCTCATCTGCTGCATAGCCATCTCCATTTCAAATTTGAAATTCTCCCTCTGCTTGGTTAAAGCATCCTCAAGAATTTTATTCATCTGCTCTGGTTGATCATAAGTGACTCATAGGGTTGTCCCGCGCTAGATGTCGTGTCATCAGAGGCCATTGCTGAGCAGGCATCTGAACAAACATCCGACGTTTCATCTTCTGAAGAAAGTCCCTTCTGCATTCTTTGGTAATCCCTTCTTCTACTGGTTCCCGATCGCAATCAAGTTATTCGCTGGGATACTGTGGCAAACTGATCCGGGCTAAAGTGTCATGTTGATTTCCCTTTCCCGGTCATGTTGACGGACACTTCTGGAAATTCATCATTTTGAAGAAAGGGTCTCTTTCTGCGGAAGCACCTTGGCTTGGACTTGGATGTTCCGATAGAAATTCTTTCAAACACTGAAACTCTTTCCGGGGCCTTAGGACAGCCACATTTGGACAATACTGCCTTGGTTATCTTGACACACGGACACTGAGAGTCCGTGTCTCGGGTACATCTCTTTCTGGACTTGTTCGTGCCCCCACCTTGATAGTACAACTCGTCAGTTTGATGACTGGAGCAACCCATCGTGTGTTGGCACGACTTCCCAGGTATAACATCCTCGTCAGATGAATATGCTTCCCTCTGGGGACTCAACGCTTTGTTAGCATCTTCAAGAGTCGCACGTTCGAGGCTACGTGAGCATGGGACCTCGACGGGCTCCTGGACTTCGACACGTAATCCAATGTGGTCAGTTATGGGCACTTTCCCATTCTGCATTCTCCTCCACTGCTTAGGAGGATAATTACGACTCCCAGCTACTTGAGATCCGTTCAACAGACCTAAGCGTTCTTTGATCGGAGCTTTGCCTCGATCATCGTGTGAAGGGCCGAGGCGATCCGTGATCTTCATCTTAGATCGGGATGAATTCATGCTTTCACGGGGTTTCAGCAAAGGTGCGGAACTTGTCAGGATAGACGGGGTTGCAGGAAATGAACCAGGTGCAAAATGGGCTGAACCAGACTGTTTAGCGCGCGAACCACCTTTTAGTGGCTTGACTTCGGCCGAGCCACCATTTGGTGGTTTGACTTTGGCCGAGCCACCATTTGGTGGTTTGACTTCGGTCGAGCCACGATTTGGTGGTTTGAATTTTTCGATGCCTTCAGGCACCGTTTGGATTGTTTTTTATGCCGGTTTGGACTTCGGCCTCCAGACTCGGCGTGATCTTGGTGCCTTCTTGACTACTTCTTCTTGTTCCAATTTCTACGCTTCTTGCATCAGAGCTCGCGCATGCGCGAGTAACGCGCAACGTTTCTGGATCCTTTCTTCAAGAGATGAACGCGTCCTTTTGACACGGATCCATTCATTCGTGGTTGAGTTGGAGGAGTTGGCTACCCGCTGTTGCGGCGCTTGGCACCTCCTGGACTTCAGATCCGCTTCATAGCGGATTCCATCAACCTGTTCTAAGGCCTTGGCCATCTGGCGCGCAAGACGTTGTCGCCGTCTCTGACGTGCTCTCTTTGATAAGACGGGCATGTTATCAGTTGTCAACCCCGTGTTCGAGGGGTTCAGTTTTGTAATTCCAGCCTCGTCGGATGTCGGCGGGGCGTTGCAAGCCACGATTGTAGCAGTGGCGGGGAGATCTTCTTGGGTCTTCAAATCCGAATACCAGCGAACCTTCCTGGACTTGCGAGGAGAGGTGGATCTGGAGGGGGAGGACAAATACTCATCATACTTTTGCTGGTCGAACTCAAACTCGACCTCTTCTTCAACCGGGATGAGAATCCGAGATTGCGACACATCAGCCTTTGCAGAAAGGCTGTCGGCTCCCACTGTGGTCGCCAGCTTGTTTGGGTGGAAAATTGATTGCATTGATGAGTCCATTACAACTTCAAACGCCTACAATAAACTCAAAAAAAAAGAAAATAACATTTTTATAAGATTTTAAATCAAAAGTTACAATTTTCTCTCAAACTACACACAATAGATGTTTATCGCCTATTGCTTGTGTGGGATCGTTGTCGGTGCCGGGGTTTATCCGTGGACCGCCTACGGATCAGATCCGATGAGTAGAAGTTTGAATATCAGTGCTTTCACTTCACGAATGAAGTAAGTGCAGTAGCGACGATTTTGACTAAGCAAAATCGCGGCTCTTCTCGAGATTTAAGACTAAGCTTAAATCCGGAGGAATAGGAAATGAGTCTCAGATCTCTCGAACTCTTACTTTGTTGAAGAATTTCGCCAAGGTCTGCTAACTCCCTGAAATTCGTGCTCTAATCTCCGATTTGACAGCACTTCGTCCTCTTGATCTCCAGATCCTTAAAAATGAACACCCGAGCTCCTATTTATAGGCTTGGTTGATGGTTTTTTCAGATCAAAACGAGGGATCCCCTCTATCTTCAGTTAACAACTGCATAACCACTGTATCAGATCAGTTGGAACACCCAAATCTCGAAAGAATCCAAAAAAGAACCGAAAAACCAATTCTGGTCGAGCCACCGAAGTGGCTCAGCCTTGGCCAAGCCACCAAAAGGTGGTTTGGCCCAGTGGCCGAGCCACTGGCTCGACCGGATCGTTTCGATGTGATCCGGCCGCCAGAGGCTTTCTTGGGTTCGACTCGTTTCGTCATTTATGTGTATTTCGTTGCTTCGCTGACTGGTGTACTTCCTCTATTCACTTCATGCATTTCGTGAATGTGCATATTGTTTAGCAGAGGCTGGTGAGTGTGCGGAATTGTCGGTGAGCGCACGGGGTGTTTGATTCACTGTCTCGATGATCGTTGAGCATACGGGCCACTTGGTGGTGACCGATGAGTACGCGGATCACTCGGGTAAATTTCGTCGACTTAGATGATGACGTTTATCACCTTCTCTTCGTCTCGAGTCGTATACGGGAACTTATAGGCATTTTTAGACGCCTACAGATACCCTCTCCAAAGTGTTTCAGCCTCATTTCTTTAGAGAGGAGTCTGAGACGCTTTGAACGTGATAGGCCCATACCTTCAGTCGGTGTTAAGGGACCTATAACCGATTTTAGTTCTTGACTTCTCCACATTTTAGTCTATTCAGTATTTTATCGAACAATTGAAATTCTTTCGGTACTGCGTTTATCGTCTGACCGTTGCCGAAGTCTCGAATGGGAATTGGTGAGTTAATTTTGGCTCGTCTCGCTGAGTTGACTTTGAACTAATTATCTGCATCACAACGCGTCGACCGACGTTAATTCTAGTATTTGTATCGATCGGCGTTGACTCTCATTGCAACGCGTTGATCGGCGTTGACCCTAGGGTTTCACCTCGACCTGAGGAGAACCAGTTTATACTCATATACTCTTGGGAGTTTCGGGGATCAGTTTAACCTCGTGTACTCGTCGGAGGTTGCCGGGTTATTCTTAAGAATATTACGCGTAATATTTTCGAGGAACTTCCCGTCAAAAGTAAGAAACAGTTTAGACTCGTATTTCTATTGTAGTATGAATACAGGCGTCGAATATATCAAAAAATACCCGAAAAGAGGTTCAAAAGGCATATGAATTATCCCCAGACCCCTCTATACACGCGAACCCACATTTCGCGGCTCACACGCGTGCGAATCAAAAGAACTAGGACTGGTCCAGTCCGGTTCAACCTGGTTTGCACTGGTTCGGGTCAGGTTTGGGTTCGGCCTAGACCGGTCCGGTTCACCCAAGATCCCCCCCCCCCACCCCCCCACACCTTTACAAAACTCGATCTCCCCTCTTCTCTCTTTCTTTTCTCTGGTTCGTTTTCAAAAGGGAATTCCGCCTCCCCCTCTATTTTCGGTTTTGAGTTCTTTCTCTCCAAGAACTCTTCTTCACCAAGAGTTCTAACCTTTTCCTCCTCCTAAACCTCTAACTCCGTCCTCTTCAAGTCCTTCAACTCCCTCAATTCTTCATCAAGGCAAGCTAGGGTTTCGGGTTTGGCCTCTCTAATTCGAGCTTCATCTTCGACGTGGACAAAGAGCTTTGTTCTTCTTCAGTCGTTCTCTGAACTCTGGTAAGAATCCCTCTCTCACTTAGTTTCAATTTGATTCCTTTCTCTTGAATTCTTGATTTTCCAAAACCCTAGCCTCTTAATTTGGGTGAAAACATAAACCTTGATTTTGGGCTCTTGAATGGTGACCGACCCTTTATTGGGGGATTTAGCTTGTGTTTGGATGCTTCAACCCCTTTAATTTTATACAAATTTTCAGTTTCATATATATGGCCAAAATTTCTGTTAAAGATCACTTGAACTTGACTTTGGGTTGTGGTGAAACTGTCTATTGTTTGAAAATTGATATGGCCGACACCCTTGTATGCGTGGACTTGAACAAGATCTTTGCTGTAGGAATTTTTTTGTTACGAGCCTTTGGATAAAACAAAATTTTGAATGGTTGAAGACCCTTCTTGTTTTGGTGATGACTAGAAGAATTGTGTTGTGTGTATGAGCCCAGAAAGAATGGCCGAATCCTCAAGCATGGCCGAAATTGTGAATGTGTATTGTGTGCAACTTGGGAGAAATTTGAGGGTTTTTTTGGCCGAAATTTAAGGGTTTCTTGTGCCAAAAGTGGACTGAAATTGTTGGGATTTTTTGTGTAAAAATGGGCTGAAATTGTTGGGGTTTTTTGTGTAAAAATGGGCTGAAATTGTTGGGGGTTTACATGTAAATTTGGATTGATATTGAATGATGGCCGAAACTTGACTTGAACTCGAACTTGAATACGGTCGAGCTTTTGAATTGAACTCGAAGCTCGAGAACTTTAACTTGTATTTGGCCGAGCTTTTGTATGCATTGAATTCAAGCTTGTATATAGTCGAACCCTTGTACGATTGAACTCCAACTTGTACATAATCCAGCTCTTGTATTGTTGAATTCATATGTAACTGAACTCGTGTATGCCTTGAATCCAAATTTGTATGTGGCCGAGCTCTAATTTGACTCTGTGACCTTTAACTTGAGTTAGGTATATATTATGTAGGTTTAATTGGGTTTTTAACCGGAAAATCCTAAATTTTTAGAATTTTAGTTAAATACCGCAATTTTCTTTTTGATTATTGGATTGTTGATTCGCCAATCTCGACATATTTGAACCACTGATTTCTCTTGCAGATTAGCTATGTCGACGAAGAGATCGCGTACCGCGAGGGGACGTTCTGCTACTAAATCACCTGAGCCCGCACCTTTCAGTTGCACCGGTATAACGTCGTCATTTCTCTTATTTACGACTTCTATCATTAACATATCATACTGTATATTGCATCTTGCATCCCCGCTTTGTTCTCCTTGGTGAGGCAATTGGGAAGAGCCGCCACCCACCTTCGTGAGTGTGGCCGCTTCATAGCCGTGTTTCGCTTGGTCGAAGCACGCCTACGTTAATTTAGGGCGATTTTAACGGTATAGAGCCATCACTCTCCTTCGTGGGTGTGGCCGCTTCATAGCCGTGTTTCGCCTGGTCAAAATACGCCTAAATTAATTTGGTGCAATTTCAACGGTATAGAGTCGTCACCCTCCTTCGTGGGTGTGGCCGCTTCATAGCCGTGTTTCGCCTGGTAAAAATACGCCTAAATTAATTTGGGGTGATTTCAAAGGCACAGAGCCGTCACTCTCCTTCGTGGGTGTGGCCGCTTCATAGCCGTGTTTTGCTTGGTCAAAACATGCCTGAATTAATTTGGGAGCGATTTCTAGCTGCGTTATACTCCGAAGGATGGGTACGTTGTCATGTTATTTATACGACTATGTACGTCGTGCTTCCTATGTATAGAGCTGCCTAAATCGTCTTGCCTAATTAATAACCATTTTCTCTTTTTTTTTAAACCCATATGGACATGTTATTCATGGTATCCCCATTTTGTTCTCCTTAGTGAGGCAATCGGGAAGAGCCATCATTCTCCTTTGTGAGCATGGCCGCTTCATAGCCGCGTTTTTCTTGGTCAAAACGCGCCTTATTCAATTTGGGGCGATTTCACATTGTATTGCGTTACACGAGGCGAGGTATGTTGTCACGTTGTTGTACGATAGCGTACTTTGTCTCGCGCACGCGTGATACTGTTGAAATCGTCTAACCAATTACGGGATCGTGACTCTATCTCACCGCTCCGTGGGATGAGTTCAATGCCTATTTAGATAAACGAGAAACCTCATAATTACATTTTGTAAACGCACATTATTTGTTTCAGTCGAATTCCCTTCAAGGGCAATCAATAACAATGCGGTGGAAGGCCGCTCTGGCGAGGCTTATGCTTCTGCTAACGATCCTATGCTCATTCCGGCTATCCCTCTATTTGCTCCGGACATACCTGAAGAACTTCCCCAGCTGATACGCAAAGGAGATCGTCGTACGGAAATTGATTACCGACGTACCTTTGGTTGAAGACGTTACCTCCACTCATCCTTTAAAGAAACCAGATTATCTATTCGGCGACTCTGTTGAGGATCCGATTATCGTGTCTCTTAAAGCTGAGCAATGGTTGCATAAGGATGAAGGGGGTTTTCTATATATCCCTCATATTCCTCATCATCATTCATTAGCCGAACTACGACGACAGGCTGTCAAACGAGAGATGTCGTGGGACCTGACGGAGGAGCGTAAACGTGTTCACTGCGGATATATCACTCATCATTCTACTCCTGGCTCGAGTAACAGAAATCGTGTCACCGGATTGCATCCTGGTGTATTGGGATTGAATGACCCGCCACGAGGCGAGTTATCTACGGTTGCTAACACTCTGAAGAACCGCCTCGCGAGACTGGGGAAAGAGATGCCTGCCAATAACCATAGATGTTATGGTTGGGTACATTCCTCCGATAAACTTTGGTGGTCTCGCCTGACCGACTATGTCCTTGCCCGCTGGGGTGAAGAACTGAAGGCTAGCGGGCTATATGCGGCCGTTCGGGCCACTAAGTATGGGCTGACTATCAGCATTTCCCACTTCCTTGCACTAATGGAGCTTTACAATCCTGATACGAATACATTTCTGACGAAGCGTGGGGAACTGGGATTAGCTCTTCATGAAATGAACAAGGTCTCGGGTTTGCCAATGGGAAATATGATATACCAAGAATATTTTCCTTCGAGTCAGGAGTTACGTCAGTTGAAGTCGACTACCCCGAATCGCTACGACACTCTGTGGGATCTTACCTGCCATTACTATGCAGCTTTGGCAGGTGTCGACCAAGTATTGAAGAGGACCAAACCGCAAATCACATTGAAAAGATTTACAAATTATTTATTCAGAAATCTAGAAAGCAATTCTGATGAAGCGATTTGCGAGTTGAGGCCACTGACTTCGGCAGAGATTAATGAGCTAATTAAGAAATCCGACGCTCATTCTTATACCACTGCCGGCATCGAGGATGATTTCCCCGTCGGGACCAAGTTTCACACTTTCTTATGGCATACTATGAAGCATATTCACCCGATGACTCTGCTGGCTGGTTATCTTACAATTTGGTTAAAGAAATGTGTAGTCCCATATCAACCCACAGATATCCTGCCTGTGGAGGTATTTTACCCTGCTGTTCAACTAGCTTACAAGAAAAGTCTTTCTCTTCTCCCGACAATGATCGCCGATATCCACCGTGATCTTCGCCAAATGATTGGTACTTTCACCCAAGAAGGAAGCAAGCCAAGCGCTGTAATCCAAACTGCTAAGGTGGAGTTAGCTTACACTTATTTGATGGCGTGGTTTGTTCTTCATCGTCCTGACATGATGGATGCGCCAAGGGTTGCGAACCAATCTATCCCATTGCTGCAGCTGATAGAAGATTGCAAATGGAAAGGACGAGGGTTCATGGACATACGGAAACGGCTGCAAGACCCTAAATGCTGGGTCGTTTCGACATGCTTTCCTTGATTTTTGGGTCGCTATGGCGATTCATTGGTTGATGCGGAGAAACCTGGCACTGGTCGGACCTGTCTTGACACTGGGTGCTTTGACTGGCTAGTGAACATCAGGCCAGGTTATGTGATTTTCCGAGCCAAGAATTGTTGTTACATAGAGCCGTATCTACCATGTAGATTTGCACAACAACTTGGGTATGATCAAATATATGTTGGGAACCCCAGTTCAGAACTCCGGACTCGCGGTGGCTTGGTAGACGGTGCTCGGGCGTGGTTGTGGAATGTTACGGGTTGCACCGGTGTCAGGTTTAGTCTCCTGATTGCTGAGCGTCAACTGTAATTTACCTTCTTATATTGCCATTGGTTATTACTGGCCAATGAGTCCGTCACGGTAAAGCCGATTACGGAGTTGACGGCCGAGGCAGCAGCTCGGATTGCTACTCAAATGGTTTATGAGGCCGAGTACCAGAAGAGGAAAGGCAAAGGACTCGCGAGTTCTTCTAAAGATGAGGAACCAGAGTATGATACCTTCTTTTTCGAGGAAGCAGGTTCAGTTGTAGATGTTGCCAACGGTGAGGAGGAGGCGGCGGACAATGATGAAAATGAACTCGGAACAGGTTTGTCAGAGTCTGTAAAACCCCGTAAATTTGAATATTTTATGATAAATAATGATAAATATGTTATATGGTACAAAATAATACATTTTGATGTTTAGATATGATAAGAATTGATTTGAGATCAATTCAATATATATTTGTGAAGATATGAGTGCAAATGCACAAAACATGCACAAATGCCAAAAGAGTGAAAATCTGGGAATAATAACCAGTTATGAGTTTTTATATTTTTCACACCTATAAAGTTAGAATTTGGAAAAGTGTAAAATACCAAAGTTGTAGGTCTCTTCAGCAGCTTTCTAACAAGTCTTAGATCACTTCATTCCGAGTTCGGATAAGAAGGTTATAACCAAAATACCGAAGGGGTATTTTCCTAGTCAGACTAAGTTTCCTGGTTCGGGTCTAACAGGTTTGTTTCGGGTTTACCTCTATAAATACCTGTATTTTTTTCACAAAAATTCCTTTCTTTTATCATATCTAAGAACTCTAACAGCCACCAAATCCCCATAAACCATATTTTGAATTCTTGGAGTAGATTTGAGGCTTTCAAGTTGTGTTTTGTTGATTTTTGGCTTTTGGAGTGGAGATCTCCTTCGACGTTGCTTCTAACAAGTTTTTCCTTTAACCCCAGGCGAGTATCATCTCTACTAATCCCTCTCCTAGTTTTTGAAACATTTTTGAAGAGTTTTTAATAAGTTTTATAGAGCCTAATCAATTATTTTGTATATAAAAAAATTGATCTTTTGTATATATGTATAAAGACTAGGTCTTTTCATCTTAAAGAGATTAAGCACAAATTTACAGAAGTATTTTAAGATCTGAAAATAATTTAAAATATTTTTTATCTGAATTTAGATGTCTTATTCTTCTTTTTAAAGTTTCTTGTATGATTGAAGGTTTACATATGATTTCTTGTGCAAATAATCATGCTTGTTATGTTCTGCTGAAAATCTGCTGCACATATATACTATTAAACTAGAAATTTGAAATAACAAATGAAATCCAAATTGAACCAAACTAATTCCAATTGAAAGATATGTGAATCTAGTTTTCAAAACAGAAAACCATACCTAAAGATAGTTTTCTTATAGAAAGATATGTTCAATTTACTGATGATAGGTTCTGCAGAAAATCTGCTGCACAAATAAAAGGTTTGACAGGAAATTAGAAATATCATATGAACTCCAAACTGAGCCAAATCAGTGGCAAATGCTAGCTATGTGAGTCTAGTTTTTAAAACGAAAAACTATTCTTAAAAAGCGTTTGTCCAGAGAAAGATATTCTCAATTTACTAATGATATGTTCTTCAGAAAACTGCAGATGTGCTGATTTGAAATAAATTGATATATTACGTAAAGGTTTCTTAAGTTTGGCTCTTGTTTGTTATTTTTGAGAGAGTTTCTAGATCTTGTACTATTATATACAATGCTTAAGAGTTGTTTAACATCTGGGATGATGATGAACACCAAATATGGACACGCAAACCGAGATATGTGCACGTACACTTAGATTATGTTGTGTTAACATACTTTTTGTCGCACGTTGAGCTGATGAATACATATGAAAGAGTATAGTTATTTCATGTATCCGGAAATAGGGAGATAAAACCTATTTACCGCAGAACGATTGAGTAAGATTATTACAAAAGTATCGTTAATTCATGTATCCGAAAATAGGAAGATAAAACCTATTTGCCGCAGAACGATTGAGTAAGAGTATTACAAAAGTATCGTTAATTCATGTATCCGAAAATAGGGAGATAAAACCTATTTGCCGCAGAACGATTGAGTAAGAGTATTACAATAGTATCGTTATTTCATGTATCCGAGATAGGAAGATAAAACCTATTGCCGCAGAACGATTGAGTAATAGTATTACAACAGTATTGTTATTATATGTATCCGGAATAGGAAAATAATAAACCCTATTGTCGCAGAGCGATTGAGTAACGAGCATTACAAAAGTATCGCTATAGTACAAGATGATGCACACATAAATATTTGATCAGTTGTAAGCTTTACTTCTATGATAAATCGCCCGCGAATAGGGTATTTCCTTTGAGATTTTGATACACCCGTTATGAACGGCAGATATATTTATTTTAGCAATTGTTAATATCCTCTTATATTAGAGCAGGTCACTCGGACGTAATTCGAGATGAGATGATTATTATTTATGTTGGAGATTGGAGTATTTATCATTGATTATTTGTTTTTCATTCATAGAGAATTATATGAATGATTTGATATATGTATGTACTGACTCTATTTTCTTATATACTCCTACCCCTTCCCCTGGGGAGAGGTAGTGATGATCTCGCTAGCGCTTTGACGCTCGTTGTTTTCCCCCTTTCAGGCAGCGAGTCTGGCGCACGGAGAGTCGCAGGTTGATGGGACATCTTAGTTGTCCATTTAGTTATCATATTTTGTAGTTATTGTAGAACTCCACATGTAGATGATTATTCTCAGAATCTAGATTGGTATTTTGTTTCATAGAGTTAAGAGCTATTGTGAGACTTTGTTTATGTGACTCATTGTATTTGATATTTAGTTCAGACTAAGAGATATGTCTATTTTATTTCCAGTTGGGCTCATTATTCATTTTTCTTATGCTTCTTCTGTGTATATCTAGTGTTGTCCTATTTCTATTTTTGCATGTCTGTACCTTCACCTATTTATTGTTTCCACTAGAGAGATAATTATTGTGATGGTGAAACTTGTTATAGCATGATGGTTGGTGCTTGGCAGGTTTGACAATCCGGGTTTCACCTGGGACTGCAGCCTTGTGTGAACCCTAGGACGTCACAGTTGGTATTAGAGCTCTAGTTCCAGCATCCTTAGGGTCATTCCTGTGTCAAATTGTGGAGATAGGATAGAGTTTCCTAGGATTCATGTATAGAGTCCGTTAGGAATTCCTAGAATGAGTGAGGACGATATGTGCGTATATCTCAAAATTTCAAATTTTTTTTATAATTATTTTATGTTGATTTAAAGTATTTGCGTGAATACTATATGTTATGAATACGTATTGTGATATGTTATATATATGTATATATGTTTGCAATCTCACTTACTATGATCATAAGCTCTCCTCTCAATATTATAAATGTTGGAACGAGGATGCAGTCGAGATAAAAACTCATATCCGGAGAGCTGGGCAAGCAGAGTCCGAGCCGCAGTAGGCTCCATAGTATTTGATCGACTTTATGGCACCGTTTGTAGAAACAGAGACTAGCAACACTCGAGGAGGGAGTAGCGAGCTAAATTACATTTTCTGGAGTTCCACCACCCGTTATACTAATTGTGCCAATTGAAGGGGTAATACTAATGATTATATTACCACAACCATTTGTTGATAGAGATACAGAGTAGGAGGTTTGGCTCTGTAAGAATAAGAAAGATGTAGGACACTGAGAACACCATAGTGCAGGGCACATTGGATTCATATGCAGCTTATAAATAAAAAGAAATATGTGAAAATTCCTTAACGTAGACTCAGTACCAAACCAGAGGTTAAATATATTCAGCACAGAGGATATCACTGGAGAATAGCAACAAAGAATAGCTACGATTTTAGAATTTCGTCGGGACAGTGAATATCACTTATTTGGGAAAATTTTGTTTACTTTTTCGACAAGCAGTTAGAGCTAGTTTGCTTAAAACAGTGAGATATGCCTATAGTTAATTACGAAATCAAGACTAGCATGATGATAATGTCAAGGGCAAGAGGCCTATTATGGGATCTAGAGGACCCCAACAGCGGGGTAAGGATTTTTACTATCAGCAATAAAGACATTACAAGAAGATAGCAAACATGATTTGATAACACCGCAGCAGCGCATGATTTGGGACACATGATACAATTATAACAAGATCGGACATAGAGTGAAGAATTATTGCAGTACACCAGCAGGAGACTAGCATGATAGAGATCAGGACCAGTAATCTTAGGGCAACAACTACGGCTAGCATCGGAGGATAGATGTGCTACCGGTTATTCCGAGGATTTAGCGGCCTATAGGCCAGAATTGCGCTATTTAGAGTATTCATCAGTTTCAGATGGACCCATGTGTTTCATCGCCAGCAGCGTAGCAGGCGTCGGCCACCAGCAGAGTTTATGTAGTCGCGCCACCTGATCATAGTGCGAGCAGAGTTTTTGTAGTAAATTATTATCCAGCTCGAATCTTGTTGATTCAGAAGCTTCGTATTTTTTTATCTATCATGATGTCATAATTAGACATCAGCTTGTAGTGGAGCGTTTCGACGTTCCATTATCAGTTTCTACTTCTTTAGAGGAGGTGACCCTATTAGAGAGTATATGTAGGAGATGTGTCATCAGTATAGATGAGTTTGAGTTCATCTTTGTCATGGTCGTGTTGTGGATGTCGAATTTCGACGTCATTTTTAGTATGAAATTGTTATCATCCTACAATATCAGTATCGATTGTTTTGCTAAAATAGTACGCTTGTGAGCATTCGTTGGGATTGTATAGATAGTAGCAACCTCATAGGGTAATCAGGATGCGGAGTCATTTCTGGCATACGTCGAAGAGGTGATGATACGAGATCGGGGTGCAGTTTTGAGCGAGACCGGAGTTGTCTCAGTATATCAGGATGTCTTTCAGGACATACCTATGTTTTCTCCAGTGAGAGAGGTTGTTTCCCTGCATCGAGTTGCAGCAGGCACCGTACCGATTTTTTGAGCACCTTATCATATCTTATGGCACCCGTTGAGAGGAGGGAGCTACAGACTCAGGTAGATGAGTTGTTAACTCAGGGTTTTATTTGTCAGAGTCTTTTTCATGGGAGCCACTAAGAACCATTACAGGGGTTCGTAGTTTTAGTATGGTATGAGAGAAAGTTCATTCAGGACTTTTTGAAGATTGTGATACTACTTACACACCTTATAAAGAAGGGTGTATAGTTTGCTTTAGGTACGGGGTGCCAGGAAGCCTTTAAGACTATTAAGGCTAGATAGACTACAATAACAATTTTGACTATTCTAAATAGTGATACGACATTTGTCATTTATGTGGACACGTCATTAGCAGGACTACGAGGTGTTTTGATGCAGACCCGGAGGGTATGGCTTATTTCGCGATAGTTTAGACGCATCGTGACAGATATACAGTACATCCATGCACAAGGAAAATGTACAAGGATCTGAAGAGGCATTTTTGGTGGAGTGGTATGCGCAGAGGGATTGCAGATTATGTGGCTATGTATTATACCTGCCAACAAATTGAGGTAGATCATCAGAGACATGCAGGAACCCTACAGCTTTTACCCATTCCTGAGTGGAAGTGGGCAGATATTTCCATGGATTTCATAGTGGGGTTGCCTAAGTCAAAGAAAGGAAATGATTCTATTTGGGTTATAGTGGACAGATTGACTAAGTCTACACATTTCTTACCAGTGAGGACGACTTATACGGCAGATATGTATGCGAGGATCTTCATTCGGGATATTGTTAGATTGCATGGAGTTTCGGAGATGATTGTATCAGATCGGGGCTCAGGCTTCACATCTCATTTTCGGAGGAGTTTCCAGGATGCTTTTGGCAATCAGTTGTCATTTAGCAGTGTTTTTCACCCCCAGACAGATGGTCAGACAGAGAGGGTGAATCAGATTTTAGAGGACATGCTGAGAGCGTGCATTATAGATTTTCAGGGTAGCTGGGAGGATCACATCCCACTGATTGAATTTTCATATAATAATAGTTATTCAGCTATCATCGGGATGGCACCGTATGAAGCTTTGTACGGGAGATCTTGCAGATCACCTATATGTTGAGCAGAACCAGAGGTTAGTTTATTGATTGGTCCAGAGTTAGTCAGACAGACCACAGAGAATGTGGCATTGATTCGAGAGAGCATTGTTACGGCGCAGAGTCGGCAAAAGAGCTATGCAGATCAGAGGAGACGACCTTTAGAGTTCCAGGTTGGAGACTCAGTTATGTTGAAAGTATCACCGATGAAGGGCGTTCAGCGATTCGGTAGACGGGGGAAGCTTGCCCCGAGATATGTTAGTCCTTTCAGGATCATCGAGCGCATTGGAGCTATTTCTTACAGGTTGGATCTTCCAACATCGATGTCGAGTATACACTATGTCTTTCATGTTTTGATGCTTAAGAAGCATCTGCGGGATGATGAGCAACAGAGAGTGATTGATTCACCATAGATTGAGATTCAGGATGACTTGACTACCGTAGAGATTTCAGTATGCATACTTGCTAGAGAGAATAAAAAGCTTAGGAATAAAGTCATTCCATTAGTGAAAGTTCAGTGGAACCGGTAAGGAGCCGAAGAGATTTCTTGGGAGCGCGAGGAGGATGTTCGTCGCGACTACCCACACATGTTTGGACATGTATGATGTTGATAAATTCTTAAGCTTATATGCTTTGATAGTAGTCTTTATCTATGTTGTTTAGTCACATTTATATTTATCTTTAACACTAGAATGGAGATATTGTCACCTGATCATTAATCATTTGAAACATATGGTATATACATGAGGGTTTCCTTGTTTGGATTATTTCGCTCGACGTACCAATTTCGTTTAATTAGGGATTTAGGGGAGAATGTTTGCATTCTAGGTTGTTAATTTTAAATATCATTGTGCTAATACTATGAGATAGGTGCAGAAGGAATTCTTAATATGAATTACACCTTCTTATTGTGTTTTCCTAGTTTTTAAGCTTTGAGATACGATAGTGGAATTTCGGGGACGAAATTCTTTTAAGGGGGGAAGAATGTAAAACCCCGTAAATTTGAATATTTTATGATAAATAATGATAAATATGTTATATAGTACAAATTAATACATTTTGATGTTTGGATATGATAAGAATTGATTTGAGATCAATTCAATGTATATTTGTGAAGATATGAGTGCAAATGCACAAAACATGCACAAATGCCAAAAGAGTGAAAATCTGGGAATAATAACTAGTTATGAGTTTTTATGTTTTGCACACCGATGAAGTTATAATTTGGAAAAGTGTAAAAGACCAAAGTTGTATATCTCTTCAGCAGATTTCTAACAAGTCTTAGATCACCTCATTACGAGTTCGGATGAGAAAGTTATAACCAAAATACCGAAGGGGTATTTTCCTAGTCAGACTAGGTTTCATGGTTCGGGTCTAACAGGTTTGTTTCGGATTTACCTCTATAAATACCTGTATTTTTTCACAAAAATTCCTTTCCTTTATCATATCTAAGAACCCTAACAGCCACTAAATCCCCATAAACCATATTTTGAATTCTTGGAGAAGATTTGAGGCTTTCAAGTTGTGTTTTGTTGATTTTTGGCTTTTGGAGTGGAGATCTCCTTCGACGTTGCTTCTAACAAGTTTTTCCTTTAACCCCAGGTGAGTATCATCTCTACTAATCCCCCTCCTAGTTTTTAAAATATTTTTGAAGAGTTTTTAATAAGTTTTATAGAGCCTAATCAATTATTTTGTATTTAAAAAAATGGATCTTTTGTATATATGTATAAAGACTAGGTCTTTTCATCTTAAAGAGATTAAGCACGAATTTACAGAAGTATTTTAAGATCTAAAAATAATTTAAAATATTATTTATCTGAATTTAGATGTCTTATTCTTCTTTTTAAAGTTTCGTGCATGATTGAAGGTTTACATATGATTTCTTGTGCAAATAATCATGCTTGTTATGTTCTTCTGAAAATCTGCTGCACATATATACTATTAAACTAGAAATTTGAAATAACAAATGAAATCCAAATTGAACCAAACTAATTCCAATTGAAATATATGTGAATCTAGTTTTCAAAAAAGAAAACCATACCTAAATATAGTTTTCCTAGAGAAAGATATGTTCAATTTACTGATGATAGGTTCTGCAGAAAATCTGCTGCACAAATAAAATGTTTGACAGGAAATTAGAAATATCATATGAACTCCAAACTGAGCCAAATCAGTGGCAAATGATAGCTATGTGAGTCTAGTTTTTAAAACGAAGAACTATTCTTAAAAAAAGTTTGTCTAGAGAAATATATTCTCAATTTACTAATGATATATTCTGCAGAAAACTGCAGATGTGCTGATTTGAAATAAATTGATATATTACGTAAATGTTTCTTGAGTTTGGCTCTTGTTTGTTATTTTTGAGAGAGTTTCTCGATCTTGTACTGTTATATACAATACTTAAAAGTTGTTTAACAT
>BQKN01021400.1:13814-29907 GCA_022839385.1 Asparagus kiusianus | reverse complement strand
TTTTTTTTGAAATTTTAATTTAATTTTTATAATTATAGTTTAATTTTGCTAATTATTAAAATTATGCAAAAAACCCAAACCCTAATAAAAAATATTCATAATGATGAATTTATAATATAAAAAAAATTAATTTTAATTATGCAAAAAATATTTATAATGATCAAATTTGAAAGGATTAACTGTGAATGATCTCTTGTACTATCGCAAGTTGCAGACAAACCAATGTACTTCTATTTGTGCGCATGGATCCCCTTGTAGTATTTCCATGTGAATATACCCCCTCAGTGAACTTTTTCTACTCTTTTAAACATAAAAAAAGATTAGCAATTTGGGTTCTCTCCTTACAAATATAGTTATACCCCCTCAGCAATTAGTTTGTCTCGCTATTTTATGATTTGTAATAACTTATATTTAGGTTCCCTCGACAGGTCAGTCCTAGAACTGATGAGAGAAGAGCTGATATCCTACTTTATTGGGATATTTTGCTTAAGGTTCTTGTTTCCTTTGTGAAACAAGAATTCCTATTACGACCTGACTCTCTTGTTGTGCTGTCGAGGTGCTGCTGAAATTTTCGCTGCGCGCAACATTCATAACCTTATTAAAGACCTTCTATAGTAATTTACGTTCTCTCCTTACAAATTTTGACGAAATGATAGTACACTTGAACACACGTAAATACATATACACGTCACGTTTACATACCTAATGAGATAGAAGCCTTCCTCTGACAGTCGGTCATACACATTTGTTCTAAATTAAAATGATATATCTAGGGAGATGCTCACTTCTATTAATTTTTAAATTATAGATGCGGACAGTTCCTGACAAATCGTTCATGAGCATACCACGTGATCGAAGACATCTAGACACCCGGTACAAGGATGGGATAGAAGCTTTCTTAGCCTACTCTGACACAAACCCTCTACGGTCGCTAAGCGGGTCGATTTTCTGTCCTTGTAAGAATTGCAGGAACGGTAAAATGCTCGCTAGGAGTGACGTAAGTTTTCATCTGTCAATCAATGGATTTGATAGCTCTTATGTATTTTGGAGTCATCACGGTGAAGGCGTTCCGGTGATGCAATCAGAGGAAGAATTTACTGAAGTCAGCAATCCGACAGTTGACACGACTGATATGTTAGAAGATATTCTTGCAGCGCCGTCGGTGAGTGATGTCAACACTAATGATATGTTTCAAGATGTGGATTGATTGATGAGACTTGTTGAAGAAAACGAGTCACCGTTATACGAGGGGTGTAAGGAGTTCACAAGGCTTTCTTTTATGCTGAGGCTTATTCATATCCAAACACTCAGTGGGATGGCTGTTACACATTTTGAGATGTTATTAGATTTGCTGAGGAAAGTCATTCCAGGAGGCAAGAAAAGCATCCCCGCGACCTATTACGAAGCTCACAAGATTGTTGATACGCTGGGGCTTGATTACAAGAAGATAGACGCCTGTCCTAACGACTGCATCTTGTACAATAAGGGTAATGAAGCTCTGGAGGAATGTCCGACGTGTCATGTATCACGTTGGAAAGGAGAATTTGCAAGCACATCTGAAGGCAGTGCATCCAATAAGCAGAACAGAATCCCTGCGAAGGTTCTCCGATATTTTCCAATTATTCCTAGGCTGCAGCAGTTTTATATGTCTGCCGAGCTGGCTGAGAATATGCGATGGCACTCGACCGACCGTAAAGAGGACGGGAAACTAAGACATCCTGCGGACGGTGAGGCATGGAAGCACATTGACCGTATATACCCCGACTTCGGTAAAGAGTCTCGGAATATTAGGCTGGGGCTTGCTAGCGACGGATTTAATCCGTTTGGATTAATGAGCTCTGCTTGGTCTACCTGGCCAGTGTTGCTGACACCGTACAACATGCCCCCGTCGATGTGCATGAAGCAACCGTACATGATACTGTCACTTTTGATCCCTGGAAGATATTCTCCTGGAAATGACATCGATGTTTTCCTCCAACCATTAATTGACGACCTGAAGCTTCTCTGGGAAAAAGGTGTCAGCACTTATGATGCTTACGGTAAGGAGTCTTTCTGTATGCGGGCAATGGTCATGTGGACAATTAATGACTTTCCGGCATACGCTAACCTGTCTGGATGGTCGACGAAGGGTCAGATTGCTTGTCCGATTTACATGTCAGACTATGAGGGAAAGTTCCTGAAGTACAGCCGTAAGTTTTGTTATTGGCAACACAGAAGATGGTTGCCTACAGGGCACAAGTTCAGAAAGTTAGTAGGAAAGTTCGACGGCAATCCGGAAAGTAGACCGGCTCCACCAAGGCTGACCGGAGAAGAAATATTTGAGCTTCTACATCCTTTACCTAAAAAAATATTTGGAAAAAAAAGATTCAACAAAGAAAATCCATTTGGTGTTAGGAGAAAATATTGAAGCAAAAATGGAAGGGAAAGGGAAAATCAAAAGGAAATAAGCCTCGTAATGTCTGGTCGCATGAGCGTGTCTCAAAAGGCACCGAACTTCCGCATGGATGGTCAAAATTCAGCATATTTTATCAGCTGCCATATTGGAGAAGTTTAAAAATACGTCATAACTTGGATGTCATGCACATCGAGAAGAACATATGCGAGAATCTCTTGAACACTTTGTTGCAGGACGGGAAAAAAATCAAAAGATGACTTAAGGGCACGTCGAGACCTAGCAGAATTGAACATTCGTCCGGAGCTGCAAGCTATAGATAAGGGCGACGGAAAGTTTGAACTCCCAGCCTCCCGTGTCACACTGTCGAAGGATGAGGTTCACAATATGTGTTTATTTCTAAAGTCCGTGAAGACACCGGATGGTTATGCTTCAAACATTTCAGCAAATGTGCATATTGAGGACAGAAAGATATTGGGACTCAAGACACATGATCATCATATTCTATTACATCAACTTCTCCCGGTTGCGTTGCGACATGCTGACAGGGAACTCGCGATGGTGGTAATAGAATTCTACGGTTTCTTCAAGCAACTATGCTCTAAGGTGATTGATGTCAGGGAGTTTGAAGAATTAGAGGGACGTGTTGCTAATACACTGTGTAAAATGGAAATACTATTTCCACCCTCATTCTTCACGGTCATGGTGCATCTCACAATACATTTAGCATACGAAGCCCGCATCGCAGGACCAGTTCAATATCGCTGGATGTACCCCGTGGAGAGGTATTTATTATTATAATATTCATTTAATATTTATCAAATTACGTTTCTCAGTTTAATTTTGTCACAAATCATGAAACTATATGCTTGTAGGTATTTGGGTTTCATGAAACAACTGATGCATAATCGTGCACATCCTGAAGGGTCGATCGCAGAGAACTACATAAGTAACGAGAGTTTGAATTTTATCTCTCGTTACTTGCGGGGCGTAGAGACAAGGATGAACCGTCCCCAACGAATAATTGACGGTACATTCTACAATGATCGTGGGGAGGACACTAGATTCCCCAGAATGGAGCTAGATCAAGCCCACACATATATCCTGAGCAATGATACTACATTTAACATATACGCGGCGTAAGTATTTAACTGTTTGAATCAGATTAGATCCTGAGCAATGATACTACAATAATTATCTCTATTTAACCCTTATAAATGCTTCTTGTCTGGGCTTCACATCCGACATGTCCAGACTAATCTTAAATGCAGAACAAAAAATAAGAGAGTTATTGCCTTTGTATTATCTGTTTAACTAGACATCATGTACACGCGATTCTGTTGCCATGTGTTGTTTTATTAATTATTTGCATTATCTGTTTAACTGGACATCTATATTACATTATTGCCTTTGTTGGATATTCATTATGTTTTCAAAGTATAGATGACAAAAGGATTTCGTAAGAAAGCGCTTGAGAGAATTTTTGGTAGACATTCTGGAGGTGACGCACATGCCTCTACGTCAGGTATTTTTATTTATTTGTTATATTTGTACATTTCTATAAACTATTAACATGAGCCTAATATATTTTTAACATTTACTACACAGGAGGAGGAGATGCTACACATGACTCGCAGCCACAGGACACATCACGCGGAGATGCTCCACATGACGTGGAGACACAGGCTGATCCTACACAGCATGCGGAGATACCACCACCACCGCATGCAGATATATTGGAGGAGAGGAGATTTGAGTCGTATAGCGTAGCTTTAGAAGCTGCGGCACTACCACCAGATTCTATTACGGATCAGTGAGCCCACGGTCCGGCCAAGGTGAGGGATGATTGGGATTCTTATCATGATATGCGCCCCATCGCGCTGCAAAGGTACGAACAAGCAAAGCGTAGATGCCTCGAACTGAAAGGTATGAATAAATTTTTATAGTTTATCGGTTATTATTTTAAATTTTTTTCGCAAATATATATTGATTCATTGTTTCATTCGATTCTTTGTTTCGCAGGTACCAAGCGACCTCCTCGACGCGGCCGCAATGCTACTAAGGAATCAAGCCTCATCCCTGATATTAATCGGAGGGCTGTGATCCGATGGGAAAACGGAGTGCCTGTTGGGGCCTTTGCCAATGCTTTCAACAATTTCCTTGCCGTTTTAGCCAGGAGACACGATTTCTTCAACATATTTTTGACGTGGAAATCACAGCGGATTGATGCGCTGGTGGCTTGTTGGAGATATATATGTGTGAGTCATTTATTTTAATTTTCATCATTATTAGTTATTAGTTTATTATTATGTTTAATACACTGATTTGTATCTACTTTTCTTTATATGTTGAAGCGATTTTTCTTTCTTGACGATAATATTTATGCCTGGACGTACTGCCTTGGGCAAATCAATGTATCGTTCAAGAGATGGCGGTTTGAGGTAAAGAAAAAATATTTTGTCCAAATAACAGAAGATTGGGAGCGATACTGGCATCTTGACATGCGTGTGGATGGAGTAGATTTTTTTGCACTTTGCAGTTACTGGGACACGGCTGAAATTAAGGTATTATTGAAGTATATAATTTTAATTTATTGTTTGAATTTCTATATTGTTTCGAATTGACATTGTTTTGCAGGCTTAAGCTGAAATAGCAAGGAGGAATCGCAACGCGCCTCGCAGTTACGAGCATCACGGGGGCTCCAGGACATTCAGCCAGCATTATCATCAATTAGAGCTTGAGGTATATAATATATTAGCTTTTACGTTGAGTATAATTTATGTGTTATGGGTTAATGATATATTTGAATAAAATAGGGAAGGGGAGATCTCAGACATTTTGCAGATTGTATTCTGACTTCCTGGAGCCCGAATTACACTAATGAAGAGAAGAAGCAAAGAATAAGGATCTGGCTGTAAGTAACAGTTTATTTATATATTCAATTTTATATCAATGCATCATTATTAAGTCGACTTGCCCGGGTTGTTTTGATATATCGCAGGAGAAATTACATGCCAAGGTAGAGGAGCAATTGACTCAGTCTCAGGTCTGTTCTAACACTCCTGCCCGGCTAAGTAGAGAGGATGAGGACTCCATCATCGAGACGGTCATTGGACCTAGTAGGAAGAACAGATATCGGTGGAGAGGATCCGAGCAGAGGCCGCACGAGTCTAGTAGCACCTACGAGTCTGCAGCACCACAAGGAACACCAGGAAGCAGTTCATATCAAGACTCGATGGAGCAGCGATTAAAAGTGATTGAAGATTAGCAGTCGCAGCAAACAACATATCAGCGGGCTCTAGAGGAAGAACGGAGGCGTCGGGAGCAGACCGTATTGGAGTTCACACAATTCATGTCGACTCTACCTCAGGAGGCTCAGGAGGCATATATGAGACATTTTCTGTCGTCACAGGTAATATATATACTTTGTTTTTTTTTAATTAGATGATATCGTACATACTGATACACACTAATACAAACTATTACACACAAACCCTAACTCTAACCCTAACACAAACCTCAAAAATTATACTTATAATGATTTTATGTGATGGTGGTGTTGATGGTGTATGCGTGCGTAGTGTTGGTGGTATTGGTTGGTGGGTTGGTTGGTTGGTTGGCTGTGGTGTTGTGTAATGGTGGTCGTTATGTGATTGGTTTGTGGGGGGGGGGGTTTGGTCGTGGTGGGGGGGAGGAATGGGGATTGGGTGTTGATGGTGGTGATGGTAGTGATGGAGGAGGAGGGGTGTGTAGAGTATGATTGGTTGGTGGGTGGGGGGCTTTGGTCGTGGTTGACGATGAAGAGTGGGGATTTTGTTGTGGTGGTGGTTGAGGGGGAGGGGTAGGGCGAGGGCGAGTGTTGTTGGTTGGTGGGTGAGGTTGGAGGATTTGTAGTGGTGTTGTTGTGTTGTGGTGTGATGTGTGGTGATGTGTTGTGCAGTGTAGTGTTGTGTTGTGTTGTGATGGTGTAGTGTTGTTGTGTTGTGGTGTTGTGGTGTTGTGTTGTTGTATTGTGATATTGTGGTGTTGTTGTGTTGTGGTGTTGTGATGTTGTGGTGTTGTGTTGTAGTATATTTATATTTGTACTCTTATTAACGTTTACACACACTTGTTAACATTTGATTTATATTTACAGGCCGGGACTTCTTCACAAGGTGCAGCCGGGGGTAGTCATAATGTGGCTGGTGTTGAGGATGAGGATGATGATGATCAGGAGGATTGATTGTCCTTAATATAACTTTGAAAACAATTTCTTGTGTTGTATAAACAATATTTATTATGTACCTGTTGAGAAACTTTCTTCTGCTGATATTTGTGTGAGATTGAAGCTTTCTTTTGCGTGAGATGTGATATTTGTGTGAGATTGAAGCTTTCTTCTACGTGAGATGTGATATTTGTGTGAAATTGAAGCTTTCTTTTGCTGATTGAACAGGTTTTTAAAAATTATTATCGATATTGTACAGGGATTTTTCAATTTTCAAAATAATTTACAAATTTCATTTTCCTAAATTTTTAGCGACGGAATTTCCGTTGCTAAAAACAATTTTAGCAACGGAATTTCCGTCGCTAAAGAGCTATTTAGCGACGAAAAACGTGCACGAAACCAAGGCTGTGCACTTTCAAAAAACAATAGCGACGGAATTTCCGTCGCTAAAAATTTATTAGTGACGGAAATTCCGTCGCTATTGTTTTTTTATTTTTTTTATTTTTTAAAAATAGCGACCAAAATTCCGTCGCTAATAAACCGTCGCTAACATTTAGCGACGGATTATCCGTCGCTAAAAGTCTTTTTAGGCACCCCTAATATAGAGTCGATATTTTAGCGACGGAACGTTATGTTTTCCGTCGCTAAAACTTTTAGCGACGGAAATAATGGCTTATAGCGGCGGATTTGTCCGTCGCTAAAAGTTGAAAATCCAGCAGTGTTCAATTGGATACGGTCTGACAACCCCCAGCTTGTTCACCTGCTTCTGGAGCTTCAAGGCGTTGAGTTGACTTTGGAGATCGTCAAACCTCTTGTCTCTTAGGTTACGGCCCGAAAATGACGCTCCTCTAGATGACTCGGATGAGGAGTGAGAAGGAGTAGGCACCCGCTCTTTGTGCTTCAAGGATTTATGCGAAGCCCACGAAGTCCTCTCTGTTAGGTCTCATGTTATGAGCCTACATCTTCTAATCTTGTTTTGATGATTACAAACAATTCCTAATATTGTTTGTTTAGTGTTTATGTTTCCTATTAGGTATTCTAGACAAACAATGTATTGGAGGATGGATGGATTGCGCCATAACGATCATATCAAATGGAGGTTGGCGGAATTGTGGAGTGAAGCATTGCTATTCAAGTTAAAGATCCAAGATCTCGCTTCATCCGCATATGTACCAAGTCAAGCTTATTGAAGATCAAGATTGCTTGGGTAAATAGTTTAGGTTTTATATTATGTGTGTTAGTACTTTAAGCTCAATCATATACACACACATTATATTGGTTTCCTTGCATATATATAGTTATATATATATACAACACAAGTTTTGGTTTCATACATATACATATATGTTTAGTTTCCATGTATATATATAGTTATATATATATACATACATTGTTTTGAGTTTTCATGTTTATAAATATGAGATTGCATATTTCATATTTATTATTGTGTTTCATATTTATTGCATAGAATATGCAATTATGTGAAAATATTGTTTTCTTGGTTTATGGACTTAACATCAGTTATATATATCTTTTATTAAGTCTATAAAATTATTTTACAAAGTTTTAAAACATGGTTTATGTCAAATGTCAAAAACATGTATGTTTACTTTTCATGTTTTGGACTAGTTTTATAAAATGATGAGTTTTCACTTTTGGGAAGTGCAATTCCAAAAATTCTTTTTGTAACATGTTCATTTACATGTTTACAATGATTTCCCAAAGTTTTATAATTTTTGAAATTTATTTGTTATTTTTAAAGGCACTTTAAAAATCAGATTTTCAGCTTGTACAGTGCCTGTGCACGTTTATAAGTCGACTTATCAGAGTTGACAAGTCGACTTATGAAATGCTATGGAATGTGCAAAAACTCTCTGCCAAGTCGACTTACTCGAACTGTTAAGTCGACTTAGACCAAGTCGACTTATGTCATTTCCCAAGTCGACTTATGTGCTGAATTTTATGTGTTATTTTCATCTGGCAAGTCGACTTATGTGATCTTTCAAGCCGACTTATACCAAGTCGAATGCAAGTCGACTTATACCAAGTCGAATGCAAGTTGACTTATAAATATGACCGTTGAACAGTAACGGCTATTTTCCAGATCTGTTTTTGTGTGGGTTTTTGGTCATTTCCTTGGGGTTTTGGCTGATGTCTTGGGTTGTTATAAATACCCCATTGCATTTACCTCTCCCACTAACCAAGAGAATTGTTTTAACAAGTTTAAGGATGTTTTGTGTTTGTTTAAAAGAGTGTTTAAGAGTTTGGTTTGTGGAGCAAATTTCACAAGAGCAAGTGGAGATCATCCTTGGTGTTTGAGCATTCATTCTTCTCCTTCTCTCTTGTCATCTTTAGATAAGTGTTTCTAAACTCATCTAGCAATTTATTATTTTGATTATAAATTTCCATAAGCTAGATTTACATTGAGTTTAGTTTAATTGTTTTATTGATACTCTTTGTTCACACACAACCTATTGAGCTTATTATATTTACATTCATAGTATAATTTGGGGTTGTGGGTTTGTGACATTGAGAGTGTGCTTAATTGAGTTCTCGCCTTGTATTAGAGAACAAATCTTTTGTTGTGAGCTTTCATTGTGAGATCACTTGTATTACACTAGTACACCAAGAGGAGTGTGTGGTGAGAGACGGGGTTGTCCCAAGAGTAGTGGCGTCGGTAGCCTAGAGAGGTGGTAATTCCGAGTACTTGAGGGAGACACGGGCTAGAGACCAACACTTGAGGTTGTAGTTAGTGTAGTTACATTGTAAGTGATTATAGAGTTTTCGGTTAGCTAGAAAAAACCGAGTGTGTAGAGAAGTTCCGGCTTCCAAACCGGGTGTGATAGTGGAGATCTCATCGAGGTGAGGAGCGGGGACATAGGTCAGGCGGACCGAACCTCGTGAACATATCGTTTTGTTTGTGATTGCATTAGCGCACTTTTATATTCGTGCTTATCATTCATATTGCCTTTGTCAATTGCACATTGTTTATATTCCCACTATCTTATGTTGTTTGTTTCACCCTTGTATTAGTTGTATATCCTTGCATATATATCTTGTCATATATCATACTTGCTAGGATATTTGTCAATTAGTTTTTAATTTGGCATAAATCGGATTAGATTAGCATAAACCCTATTCACCCCCCCCTCTAGGGTTCCTTCCTAGTGGCATTAGGGTACTTTCACTCTCTCTCTTCCTCTTCTTCTCGCTCAGGAGCTGCTCCAACATCTCCTTTAGGGAGTCGATGGTCGCTTGTTGCTCGTCGAATCTCCTGGATATCTCATCAGGGATGTCGATCATGTGCACATTTGCGTGCTCGCCCTGAACTGAGCTTGAAGTCTGCGACATTGCCACTACCGAGCAATCGTCATCGTCGTTGTCAGAGACGGACGTCAGACCTGTGCAGGCAAACAGGGTGGCCACCCCCATTTGGGCATGAGCGTGTTGGCGAGGTTCAGGCTGGCGATGTTCGCCCGTCAGGCGAGATTGGTACAGTGTGCCTGCGCCTGTCTGGCGAGCTGTTGTTTCGCCTTTCTGGCGATCTTGGGCTGTCAGGCGAGCTTGGTGAAGTCCGCTTGTTTGACGAAGCCCTCTTAAACTGCGGAGTTCGCCAGGTGCCCTTGGTTCGCCAAAATTGAGCACCTTGCTCACAGAGTGGTTGGGCTCGCCTAAACTGCTAGGCTCGCCTGATTTGAGCGGATCGCTAAAAATGAAAACCTGGCTCAAGAAGTGGGGCTCACCTAAACTGTTAGGCTCGCCTGATTTGAGCGGTTCTCTGAAACTGGGAACCTGGCTCAAAGAGATGGGCTCGCCTAAACTGCTAGGCTCACCCGATTTGAGCGGTTCGCCAAAACTGGGAACCTGGCTCAAGAGGTTGGGCTCGCCTAAACTGCTAGGCTCGCCTGATTTGAGCGGTTCGTCAAAACTGGAAACCTGGCTCAAGAGGTTAGGCTCGCCTAAACTGCTAGGCTCGCCTGATTTGAGCGGTTCGCCGAAACTGGGAACCTGGCTCAAAGAGATGGGCTCGCCTAAACTACTAGGCTCACCCGATTTGAGCGGTTCGCCAAGAATGGGAACCTGGCTCAAGAGGTTGATTCCTCTCAAGCCTGAATAATAATTCAGGCTGTCGTGGGGAATGAGGGATTGTGCCTCGAGACGAGCGAGAGCTTTTCGTCGCCGCTGTTTGGATCTTTTTGAACGAGGAGCGTTCATGTCGACGGCGGAGGCGTAGTCTGCGTCGACACGAATGGTTGATTCCTTTTGCACAGGGGTCTGCGAGGATCGTTCATCAACCCACTCAGCAGCCCCTAGACCTGCATTCTCGAATCTCGGCTCGGCCTCAACTGGTTTGGGGGGAAAAGAACCCCCTGCCTCGGCTTAGGTAGATCCCTCAGGCTTGGTTGCCTCGGCTCCTTGGGGCTGGGCCACACACACGACTCTGCCACACTTGCGAGATGCATTGCCGCTAGCGGAGGATGATTGCAAGTACCCCTCGAACTTGATCACAAGGGACTCAACAGTAGTCCTTGCAGCAACTTCGTCAAACTACGCCACCACCAATTCATCTGAATGAACGGATTCTCCCACTGTGGTCGCCATCTTCTGTAGGTGTAAATTTTAATCTCCCAAAAACAGGGAACTTCGTTTGTATTTATAAGAACAACTTATTACAAACTAATAATCAAATGTTTACAACAGAAGCGGAGGGAAGGCCCTCCTTGTTTAACGTGGGTTCCTCGGTGGCGATAGGACGCCTCGCTCGGTGCTCGTGCCGAGTCTGTTTCCCTTGGACGATCCGATCGAAGTTGCTGTTGGAGCTTCAGTTCTCAGTAGAAGGTCCGATGTAAGTGGGTTCGAGTCTACCCGAGAGTCTCAAGTCAGAAGGTTCCGACGAGTATCTTTAAATGAGGGAGTCTTTAGCAAGAGCCAAGGTTCAACCTTTGGAAGATTAGCCAGCCTGAGTAAGCAGCAGCCAATCCCCCCTTCATGCTGGTTGAAGATGGGTTTTAATAGGCAAGGGATGGGATGTGCCATCCCTTGATTTGTGGGATTTGACCATGTATGTTGGAAAATTTCACAGTAAAAGAAACGAAAGAAAAATTGATTTGTATTCTCTCAAAATCAATTACAATTTGGATTTCGATTACAAAAGAGAAGAGAACGAATTTGGTTCTCTCCTTTGTTTAAAACTGGGTTCTTCTCGGTAGCGATGAAGTGCCTCATTCGATTGCTTGCGTCGAATTTGCTCTCCGTTAACGATCTGACCGTCTCTTATCTCGTAGGAACAATGAACTTATGTGGAAAGTTTGATAAATAACTCTGAACGAGCTTTAAGAACTCCGAACGAGTTAGAACTCTATGACCAGAGTTGTTAGAGCCGAAAATTCGGTTAATTGCCAAGCTGAATTTCTGTTGCTGAAGGATTCTCTCAGATTTGATCCTATGAATCTGAGCTAAATCCTCTCCTTCGAAGAATTCGCCTCTGCTGCCAACACTTGTACGGTTTTTGAACTAAAAATCTTTAACCCCTTTCGGTTTCGATCCTGAAAATTCAACCCTCTACTTCGTTGGGTTTGTTGAGTTTTTATAGGGGGATAAGAGGCTGTAACTGCCCTCTAAATCCGCTCTTAAGTGGGCGTGATTTCCTCAGATCGTGGGGAAAACGGTTCTGAAACCGTTCGACTCATATTTGAATGAGTCAAACGCCCAACCTGGCGTTCAGGACCCTAACCTCGCATCTTAGGATTGAGACGCGAGGTTGGGTGTTGACTGAACATCCAGAACGCGAGGGTCGCTTGTGTTTCACTTGTTGTGACTTAGAAACGCAGGGGTCGCCTGCATTTCTAGAATTGTAACGCGAATGTGAATTCCGCGTTTTAGAAGAAGTTAGTTGACTTGTAACTTCTACTGAAAGGCGTTGCAAGGACCGTCGTTCAGTAATTCTCGCTTTAGCTGTTGTGGGATGGAAAGTCGTCAGATTGTAACTTCCACTATAGATAGTGAAGACTGCCGAATAGAGTTTTCATCAGCTATCGGAAGTGTCGTCGAATTGTAACTCTTCTCGCTTTATGTGAAAAGTCCTCTATTTGCAGCTTTCGTTTGTTGGCATGAAAGCTATCTGATTGTAGCTTTCATTGTTAGAACTTGATGGGAATCAGCGAATATTTGCCCACAACTCTCTACCAAGCAACTCACCAACTAAGTCCAACCTTTTATTTCTGAAATCATTATACTGCTCATCAGCATCTCTAATAGTTGCTAATATAATATTAGTCATGTTGTCGTCGTAGCCATCAAGATCAATCATCTCAAACATGAGGCCGTGTTTGCGGCGATTATAAAGCCGCGGATGCAATGATTTAGAAATTTCTTCTGTTTTGATTGTAAGGATGAATTCTGCTTCTTAATTTGAAGGAACCATTGTCTTGTAATCTCTTCTTAATCCGTGGGGATCAGCTATCCATTGTGATTTTTAGACAGCCTACAGAACCCCCTCCAAAGTTTTCGAAAGTTCACGGTTGACTGGGACAAATTTTCGGAATACTTTGGATCCCAAAATTTAGTAGATTGATTGTTCACTCCGTCTGATTTGAAGACATCGCGAAACTGGTTGTCGGAATGTTAAGATGTTGCTTCCTCGAACCAAACAAAACAGCTTATGAGCCTTGATGATAATGAAGAATGAGGTGCGCTCCAAATCGAATCTGATGGTTTTAGCGTTGCTGATTGTAATCTGCCTGCACCCATCTGATAGACTCCCCAGCGAAGTCGCCTGTTTCTTTTCTATTTTGGCACCTTGATGGCTGACCTCAGTTTTTTTTATTTGAGGCCGCGTCGTATCTCCTGTTGATCATCACGCGTGGGTAAACTCTGCGCTTGAGAGTTTGAATGCATAGGTGAGCCTCGCATTTAGAATTTCAACCAACTCGAACGCTAGGATCGAGTTTGGGCGGGATTCTGGCCTCGAATTCCGTCCGTTATGATTTGATAGCTCACGGTTGTCTATAAATAGACCGCTGGAGGTCAAATCAAGAGTCATTCGACTCTTCTTGAAACTTTAACGAAAATTTTTGTTCTCATCTCCGACGATCACTGTTCCTCTTCTCTTCCGACTAAAACCCATGGCACCCAAGAAGAAAACGGTCTCCCATCCTTCCAAGTCCGGCGCCGTTACGGCTCAGGGGTTGGCGCCACCTGCGTCGGTCGATGGTGCTGCGGCTCAGGCAGGCGCGCCGCCCCAGCTCCCTTTGGTCGGCGGTGAGTACGACCTCCGTGGTCATTAAACTTGTTGCGACAAGTTTTGATCTTTAGATCAACGAGGAAACTCATTTTAATAACACGGGGCTGGACTCCGTCGTTTAGTATTTTCGACGAGGGGTTCGATCTTCGCGTCTTAGATTTTTGACGCTAGGTTCGACCTACGCGTCTGAGATTTTTGACGCGAGGTTCGACCTTCGCGTCTGAGATTTTTGACGCGAGGTTCGACCTCTGCGTCTGTGATTTTTTACGTGAGGTTCGACCTCCGCGTCTATGATTTTTGACGCGGGGTTCGAACTCCGCGTTCGGGATTTGCTTTTGCATTATCTAACCCTTTTCTTTGTTTTGCAGTGCGTCATACTAGCGAGCCTCTCCCTTTTTGCCATCATTTTGGGCACGAAGGTGGCGTGGACCCGAACATGACATTCAACCTGCGCCAAGAACTCCCGGTTTTTCGAATTACAAAGAAGAGCCGTGTGGAGCAAATCACCCAAGCTTCTTACGAGACTCTTAGGATATTGGTCACGGACGCTAGATTTGAAAACTTGAGCCGTAAACCAATAATCAAACCTGCATTCCTCTTTGGGGATTTTGTTGACTTTGAGGCAGGCGTCGCTTATGATGGGGACTACAAGTGGTTGCGAAAAGTTGGAGAACGCAACCTCTTCTTGCCCAATATGGAGAGGATGTTCCCCATGTCATACTTCCAGATTATAATGAGAAATATTGCTCTTAAAGAAAATAATGAGAAATTATCATCATCCATTTCTAGCTTATCTCATGCTAAAAATAATGTCATGTTAGAAGTAGAGAACATAAAAAATGATACTGCTTCCTTTATAAATGACTACTTATGTTCTACTTCTAATGTTAATGCTAATATGCCTAACTTCTTAAGATTCAACTCTTACTACATGCATTAACAACCATAAGAAGCTTATGAATACGTGTGCCAAGTCTAAGTCATCATCCACTCATTATGCACACATATATAGCAAAGTTTACAAATGCTCTGTTTGCGGTGGTAATGGCCATTTAGCTAAATTTTGCTATGATGCACACGAACATAAGAATATTAATCCTTCTTGTGCATCTCATCAAGTTTCTTCATCACATGCACATGCTCATAATGCTCATCATAAACATGCACGTGTATTTAAATGTGATCTATGTGGTCGGTTTGGCCATTTGGCAAAGTTTTGCTTTGATTTGAAAAAGATTTTACTTTTTCCAAATAATTTTAATAGACCACAAAAGTTTAAGTGTGATCATTATGGTCGTTTTGGTCATTTGACTAAATTTTGTTTTGATTTGAGGAGAGTTTCGTTTGCAAAATAATTTTGAAGAACAATCTATTTTGGCAAATGGTTCCCGTGCACGAGCTAAAGGTCCACAAAAACAAATGGATCTCTTTTATTGCATAAGTTGTAATCGGAAGGGTCATTTGAGTGATTATTGCTTTGACCGTGTTAGTGCACCACATGCGTCCAAAAGGGTTCATAACCCGAGGGCTTTGAGCTTAAATGATAGGGGTCATGTCCCGAAATCCTTTGGTACCATAAATACTTGGGTACCAAAACATATTTAATTTTTAAACCAAGAATTTTAATGTTTTTTATTTTTTTCCTTGGTTTTGAAAAAAGTGTTCTAAATTTTTATATATGAAAACAACTTTTAATTGATCAATTCTTTTGTTTTCATGACTATTAGTTTCGCTTTTGATGAGAGGTTTATGTTTATTTAACCCCCCAGATTTATTGGGTATTTATTCCCAAACGTTGTTTACCGGGTACTAAAATATTTATATGAGTGGAAACAAGCTCAAGAGCTTGATATGGTTGTAGGCATCAAAAATTGCCGATAGGTCCCCACTCACAGCTCGGTGTTAACGATCGACGATCGAGCGACGCTACCCAGTTCACAAGAGCTCAAATGACGCCGGTGAGCGACTGAAGCAAACCTGTCAGAATCACGAGGATACGGGTTGACCGAAAACCCCGCTATCACTGCAATCGGACCAACGCCCGCTGTGCCTCGATCACCCCACAGATAATCCAACCATCGGGGCTTACAGAGCTCGCCGTCACGATTCCAACGCATCCGAAATCACTCAAATCCGAGTTCGGACGAAAAGTCAACGGCGAGTCAACAGCGGGACAACGGCACGGCCCCGGACTGAACCGGGGACACCCAAACATGTCTCGGCCACAGCCGAGACACCCCCATGGGGGTGTCTC
>BQKN01021400.1:0-13804 GCA_022839385.1 Asparagus kiusianus | reverse complement strand
ATTTAAACTCTGTTGTAACGCTCAAAGTTGTAACAGATCTCAAAAAAAGAGAACATCAATGAAAACAGCAACTTTTACCGGAAACAATGGTTGCCTCTCATTTGTGAAAATCAATGATGTTTTGATTTATACTCTTAAAAATGATTTTTAGTCCATAGTTCATGATTCTTGTATGTTTTGTAATCTCACTTTTGAACTATGAAAATTTTGTTTTGATTTGTTCTTTTGAATTCATTATATAACACAAATAGATGATTCAAATTTCATATATATTTTATAATGTATTCTATGAGTGGTTTGTTCAAGTCCTACAAAGAAAGTTCTCTTTATTGATCAAACATCGTTTTTGGATTAAAACTTTGATTATGATTTCTTTTGGTTGATTTGTTTTCATTTGAAAACTTTTTGCATGATTTTCATGTTCCTCTTCTTTTGATTTCATAAATCTATTCCTATTCATGGTTTTCATGTTAGTATAATGAGACACTAACTTTATAATGACATATCATTATGTGTCCTCATTATATTTTTTTTTGTGAGTGGTGTTTAGCATATTTTTTATCTATGCTTGCTCACATATATTTGCCTTAATATTTATTGTATATTTTTCATACGGTATTTTGATAGGGGGAGCAATCCATATACTTGTTTTATACTCACCCATGCTTATATGTAGGGGGAGCTTTCGCTCTTTTCATCTTTTTGTCCCCTTTTTGATGTTGTCAAAGGGGGAGAAATATTGTGAGTATATTCTTTTTGTTTATATGCATGATAATTACAATATTGTATATTCATTTCCTTTCATGTATATATCCTTTTTGTAAATTGTTTTTCATCATCAAAAAGGGGGGGATTGTTGGCCTCTTTATTTTGAAGATGTTTAACAAATAATTTACCACTAATATTGTTTGTCTAGTATTTGTATATTTCTATTTATTATAGACAAACAACAAGTTGGAGGTTGGATGGATTGCGCTTCAACGATCAAATCAAATGGAGGTTGGCGGAATTGTGGAGTGAAGCCTATGCAATTCAAATTGAAGATCTAAGTTCTAGCTTCATCCGCGAGTTTACCAAGTCAAGCTTATTGAAGATCAAGATCAAGCTTGGGTAACATTAGTTTAGATTTATATTATGTGTGTTGGTACTTTAAGCTCAATCATATACACACACATATATTTAGTTTCTATGTATATATATAGTTATATATGTATACATGCATGTTTTGGTTTCCAAGTTTATATAAATATGAAATTACATATTTCATATTTATTATTGTGTTTTGGTTTAATTTCATAGATATGAAACAAATATGTATTCATATACATCCTCATAAGTTTCATACTCTATTATGTTTGAAGTTATATTACGTAGAATATGCAATTTTGTGAAAATATTGTTTTATTGGTTTTTGGACTTAACAATAATCATATACATCTTTTACTAAGTCTATAAAATTATTTTGTATTGTTTCAAAACATGGTTAAGTTAAAATGTCAAAACTCATATGTTTACATTTTCATGTTTGGACTATTTTGCAAAATGATGATATTTTTCATTTAGGAGGTCCTTTCTAAAAACCAGTTTTTGTAGCATGTTTATTATCATGTCTACAATTATTTTCCAAAGGTTTACATTTTTTAGAATTTATTTGATATTTTTAAATAGGGTTTCAAAATCAAAAAACTGCTTTAAACCTGAATATTTTATATGTCAGTTTACGGTCAACAGCCACGGTCAACCGCCCCTGAGTCCAGAGGCTCAGAAAGTTTTTCAGAGGCTCGCGGTCGACCATGACGGTCGACCGGATGCTCTCGCGGTCAACCGCCACGGTCGACCGGATGCAATACAGAGACTTTCCTCTGTTGTTTTGTTGCTCGTGGTCAACCGTGATTTTCCCACAGTCGACCGCCGATCGCCCAATGATCATATTTTGTACAGAATCATATTTTTGATTCGTTGGGGGTATTTCGTCTTTTGTTTGGGGTTTTTACTATTGGTTTCTCTTCCTATATAAACCCCTCAAACCCCCTTCTACCAACAACAACCATGAGAGTGTTTTAAACAAGTTTAAGAAAGTTTTAACAAGGGTTTATAGTTGGTTTAAGTTTGTTTAAAAAGCTTTTAAGCATTTGAGAATTTGATTTTGTGAAAACAATTTCACAAGAGCTTGAGGAGATCATCAATTGAAGTTTGGGCATTCAACTCATCTCTCTCTTACTCTTGATCTATAGAGAAGTTTTCCTAAACTCATTCTAGCTATTTATTGTTTTGATTCTAATTTCCATAAGCTAGATTTATTTGAGTTTAGTTTTTTTTATTGTATCTCATTATTTACACACACAACCATTGAGCTTATTGTATTTCATACATAGTATAATTTGGATTGTGGGGAGTGTAACTTAGAGATTGAGCCTACATTGTGTTCTCATCTATTGTAGAGAACATATTATTTGTATTTGTAAGCTTCATTGTGAGGATACACTTTGTAATACACTTGTACACCGAGAGGAGTGGTTGGTGAGAGACGGGGTCGAATCCAAGAGGAGTGACGTCAGTTGACGAACCTAGGGAGATGTCGCATCCGAGCACTTGAGGAGGAGGACACGGACTAGGCCAACATTTAGAGGGTGTAGAGTGTGATTGCAAGTGTGTAGTTGTAAAGTTTTTGGTTAGCTAGAAAACCGAGTGTGAAGTATAAACGTTGTTCGGGTAAGCGTAGAAAACCCGGTTGTGATAGTGGATTTCTCCCCGGGAGTGGGGAGCGGAGACGTAGGACGGAAGGTCCGAACTCCGTGATCATATTGTGTGTTTGCATTATTTATTTGCATACTATCACTCTTGTTTTGTTTATGTTTATTTCACCTTTGTGTTAATTTGTATATCCTTGCATATATCTCATAGTCTATCTCATTGCTACGATATATATCTTTGTTCATATTGCTTATCCTAGCTCATATATCTTGTTGTATTTCATACTTGGTAGGATAACTTGTTATTAGTTTTAATTGGCATAAAATCAGATTAGATTAGCATAAGACCCTAATCACCTTCCCTCTAGGGTCTAACACTATCTAATTTTTATTTATTATTTTAGGGCTTTTGTGTAAATTTAAGAACTTTAGTAGGAAAAAAACTATTCCATCATTGGCCTTGAGGATAGTCTCATCCATATAAATTTATGGAGTACTGCTGTTATGAGTATTAAGTGCAAATAATCAAAATATTTTTTGGGGTTTTTTGAATTTCCCAATGTTATTGGAGGGTTAATCATAATTTATAATTCTTTTGCAGTTTGCTATTATGATAATAATTAGCCTAAGTGTTAATCCTTCTCTTTGGAGTCAACACATGTCCAATATTAGCATTAATTATCGGGCCAGGCCCTGGCTAGGGCAACTCGAGTCACTTGGACGCTCAACCTTCCCCGTGCCAGGCTAAACAGAGGCAAGTTTTCGCTCGACCTCATCATTTGAGTTTACCACCCTCATTCCTTCAGAGCCGGGTTGATAACTTGCGAGATCGACAAAAAAGGCGGTAGTGGCCGTCCCACTCGTAGAGCCGAATAGAGAGACAGTCCGTCCTCGAACTTCACGCCAACAGATGTCTATCATTATCATTGCCAATGTCACGAGTCTATAACTCATCACTCCCGTATCTTCTCAATCACGATCACATCAGATCAATGATGACTCATCTTATATGCACTCAATACCTATCAAGCTACCCTGCCGATTCAGATGTTTACTTGGACTCAACCAAAGTTACGCTTCTACCCCTCTCAGCTGGGTATATATATGGGCTCTTCGCCCACTGATCAATGATCCCTCAGGCCCCCTTCAAGGCCATAGGTACGCTATTCGTGGCCAACTAATTTCATCGTCTACATATTATAAACTTATTTAGTTTATTGGTTCCACATTCAAGCTCTATACTGACTTGATCATCAGAGGAACCACCGGAGAATCCAACTTCTTTCCTCTAACATGTTCATTTTGCAGCTCTCTCATTCTAGATAGGGGATCGGCCATCCAAGGAAATATGAAGACACACATCATCTATATCAATCCCAAACCCTATTGATAACTTGGGATTATTTGCTAATCTCACTGCTGAGTCTCTGGACATCAACACTGGTGCCCACCATAGGGCCTCCGCTTCATTACTATTGGATGGGCAATCCCCTATATTCGAGCATCGAAATAAGAAGTTGTCATCTCTGTCTAAGCCCACGACAGTCAAGATATTTCACTATAAAGCTATGATGGCAAGTTGGTCATAATAAAACTTAAGGAAAACTCTTCAAGGTAATCAAATTAAAGATACTCTCTTAAACGAGATATTTTTATGTTATGTACCTACATGTAGTTTTCGCCACTTGACCGTCATCAACTTGGTCGACTCTGACACCAAAGACCTTAATATCATTTTCATGAGTAAAACCAAGGCACACCTTCAATAAAAAAGACATGGGTACCTATTCAGGGTAAAACCAAGGCAAGTCATCAACTCGATCAACTCTAACGCTAAAGACATTGGTATCATCTTCATGAGTAAAACCAAGGCTCACCATTGACACAAAGACCTTGGTGTCTATTTAGGATACACCCAAAGAAATCATCTCAATCTGCTTTGACAAAATGACTTTGGTATTTTCCTTAGTCCATGCACGTACCCCAAGACCTTAGTGTCATCATGAGTAAACCCAAGGCATGAAGCCAAGTTATCCCACACGCCATACACGTAGCCGAGATGCCTCGATTCAAAAGCAAACTTGTACTCAAAGAAGATTGTAAACTCTTAATATATAAAAAGAATGTAATCTCAAATGCACATAATTCAAATTGATGGGCAATCTTTTTATTCATATATGAGAAAGTATTTACAATACAAAAAGGTGCTGCAAAAAAAGAAGAGAATATACATTAGGGCTTCTAAGGGGTTAGACTCGGAAGACGATCAGGACTAAGAGATGCGGGCAGATCGACTCCAGGAGCAGGAGTCAAACTCGGAGGAGAAGCAACAATGGAAGTTGGTAGAAAAGTCAACTAAACATCAACCTCGACCTCTTCACCATCTCTCCCTTTAGGTCGACTCATCCTGCTATCATGAGCTAAGCCCTCACTGCCTCCTCGCCCCTCATAAATGCACCACGAGACCCGATGGAGCTACAGTCCTATTTCACTCGGACTCGACTACCTCGAGTTTGAGCAAAAGGGACCAATATTATGACAGTAATTCGCCTAAGTGTTAATCATCCTCTTGGACTCGACACGTGTCCCATATTAGCAATTATTATTGGATCAGCCAAGCCCTTGCCAGAGAGACTGGAGTCACCTGGGCGCTTGACCATTCCCCTGCCTAGGCCTCACCGAGGCAAGCTTTCACTCGACCTCATCATTCAAGTTGACCACTCTCATTCCTTCAAAACTGGCTTGACAACTTGCGAGGCAACAAAAAGAACGATATTTGTCGTCCTACTCACAGAGCCAAATCCAGAGGTAGTTCGTCCTCAAACTCCACGCCAACATCTGTCTATCATCATCATTGCTAGTGCCACGAGTTTAATGACTCATCACCTCTGTACCTCCTCAATCACTATCACATCAGATCAATAGTGAGTCATATTATATGTAGTCGACACCTATCAAGCTACCCTTCCGATTCAGCTACCTGCTTGGACTCGGCCAAAGTTACTCTTCTTCCCCTCTCAGCTGCGTATATATATGGGCTCATCGCCACTGATCAGTGATCCCTCGGGCACCCTTTGGGGCCACAACTATGTCATTCCTGGCTAACTAATTTCATCATCTATATATTCTGAACTTATTTAGTTCATTCATTCCCCACTCAAGCTCTATACTGACTTGATCGTTGGAGGAACCACCGGAGAACCCAACTCTGGTCCTCTAACGTGTTTATTTTGTAGCTTTCTCATTCTAGATAGAGGATCACCTGTCAAAGGAAATGAGGGGACCCACGTCATCCGTATCAACCCCAAACCCCGTTGCTAACTCGGAATTATCTACTAATCTTGCTGTTGAGTCTCTGGACATCAACAACTACAAAATATAAAAACTTAATGGGATATTAGTTTAATTACCCAAAAATTTATGAGAATAGAAAGGATGGATATACTTTGCAATACATGATAATTTTTATAAGAATTGGTATTTTAAGGATATGATACATTTCCAAATTTTAATGATAATCCTAGTTAACTTTGAAAATCAGAGAAAATCTCCCCTCAACTATGGGGTGTCTCTTGAAACCCCCTTAATCTTTCACATTTTTATCACCAAACCTCCCTAACATCATTTCAAAATGTAAAATAATTAAAATATCCTAAAAATCAACTCATTCAGTTACAAAGAAACTCCTAACCAGTAAAGAACTATTTTCAATTTATAATGCTTTTTTGCTCTCTTTCTCCCATCCTAAAAAAAAAGCAGAGTAATTTTATATGATTAAGGGATATTTTGGTATTTTCTTACTTATTTTTTATCATGTGACATGCTAGACGTGATTATGCTAGCCCTCTGGAAGTAAAATGAGAAGAGTTAATGGGAGTATTTCGAATTTTCAAATTTGAGGGGGTTATCTACAATAGGGTCAAACTTGAGGGGGTTTCTCAAATTAAAATAGTTGAGAAGGGTTTTCTGAACACACCCGATATTTGAAGAGGGTTAAGTGAGAACAGTTTAAGGGGTTATCTCAAATTTTCATATCTGAGGGGGATTGTCTACAACATACTCTAACATATAGGGAGTTTTCTCAAAATTAAAATAGTTGAGGGGGGTTTTCTAAAATTAACTCATTTTATGTAGAGAAACTTCTTACATGAGTTTTTTCCTTTAATTTTTTATTTAAATATATAATTATGAGATTTTTTTAATTATGAGTAATTATAATCTGATAAGGATTATAAAATATTTGGTTATTAGAATTTTTTGATTATGAATAGATTTAATTTGATGATAATTCTTAGGTGAATATAACATTATGTGTCCATATGTCATCTTTTGATGAAATAAAAGTTTATGTGGATGCTTATGATATGAGACATGTAATTTTTTTGTGTCTTTATAACATAGCACATGTAAATTTTTTGGGCTCTTGGAATTCCAACAATTTCTATTTATATATAAAAGAGAGATATGTTCATATTGTCTATTTGTTGCCAAAATCATGTAAACTCATTATTTACTTTTATTTTATTTTTTAACTGAAAACTCATTAGTTTATTTCTCAACTTAATTTTTGCTAATCTTTAACATAATTGGGATGGAACCTATCTTCTATCCTTAGCTTATGCGTAGAATATAGATCAAAATACTAAGTTTATTTCTATAAAGAGCACAATGATATTATAGAAGTACAGATGAGACAATTTTTTGAAAATAACTAATTGAAAAAATGATTTTAAAAAAAGGCTTAAAAAGGAACAGTATACTTATGGGTCGGGTCTGCAGGGCGTACATACACCAAACCAGACCCCTTTATCGCTGCAGATGGGCCCTCCATAACGGGACACTTATCTGAATTATCTCCTTCTTTGCTCTTGAATAATCAGATTTATTAAATAAAAAAAATTCAAGTTATAAATAAAAAAAACAAATATAAGAAGAAAGACCTTCCCTTTGCTGCTCTGCGAACCAGGGAAATCCGCTGGCTGTGTCTTCTCTGTACTGACCTCAGTATCTTGTGTGCCATGTTCATGTAATCTCTCGCCCTCTCTCTGCATTCTTTTGTTTGATTTCTTTGCTAAATTTAGGTAAATATCTGCTAATATTTGAGCTTATGCAAGAATGTGACCCGTTTTTTAATAAATGACTGCCAAGATGTTTTTATTCTTGTGCGCTTGCAGCCAACTTCCGGGTTTCCTTCAAATTCTTTGATTCAAATATTGAGCATTTGTGCTCAAAGTATGTGTGTCGTGGCGGTGGGAATTGCCTTTATTTTTTTTACGGTTCATATTTCTTTGATTTTCGGAACCATGAAGCAATGTCACTCTTTCTCGTTCTGTAGATATTTACCATTTTAGAATAAAATTAAATATTTTGTTAATAGATATACTCACTCTACTACTCTTGGTATAATTTGATAGCTGCCTTGCAATTCAACTTTAACATATTATATATATATGTTCAAAAGATTTTAGAGGTGCCGAAATTTCAAAAAATTTGTGATGACCCATTTTCTTTGGTGACCATATGTTGTAGGTTGATGACTGAGGCAGTGCTCTATAATCCAACCACACCAGCGAAATTAATCGGATATGTGAATAGCTCGAGAGAAGAAGGCAAAAGTTTGAGCCGCACAATTGGTCGCCCGAACTATGATCATGTTTTCATTGATAAACGTGGGAGACCGAGGACAATAAATCCTAAAAAGTTATCGAGGAAGAAAGGTAGATTCTTTACCTGTTATACTTTCCTTCTAGTTGTTGCGCTAGTTGGATATGAATGTTTTATTTTACCTTCTGTTTCTTTTATCTCTGGAGAGCTTACGGCCAAAAAGGAGATTCTAGCGAAGTCAGATGAATATGGAAAAATGATTAGGAATTATAATGTACCAGAAGAAATGTAGAGGTTAAGCAACGATGGACATGGTGATATGCCTATGAACAAGGATTGACATTGCATATCCAATATTTACTCAAACCAGGAGGATTCTAATACCATGTCAAGAGCCACTTTACCGAAAGCTTAAGTTACTGGATTCTTTATTAACAACGTATATCAAGTTAACATGAAAGAAGGGATTCGGGAAAAAAAATGTCTTCTATGTATCAGAACATAAAACTACATCAATTTTCATGCATTTTGATAAATTTTCTTCTTTATATGATTTACCAAACACCATTATCATTCGCGTCTTGAGGCAAACTGTTAGAGTAAAAATTTTTAACCTTCGCCAAAACTTTAGAGTGTTTCTGCAGTGAAAAGGACTTACCATGGTATGAGAGCAATCCAAGTCCAAATCCTACCGACACACGCTCAAAGTTGATTGAAGGAAAAACACTGCTGCATAAGTTAGTCCATGTTTTGATCCATGAAAAGCACCCTCTACCTGCTCCCACATCTTAGATTATAAAATTATAACCTTCACCATCAAGCCTCACCAAAAACTTTAAAGTTTTTGGTGCAGCGGGAGGGATTTAACATATTGATTCGTTCATTTGCATGCATAAAGTCCATATTTATTTCATTGTCACTTTTCTACCTGTTTATGTTACTAATTTCAACTTTATATTATCATCTATCTCGAGCTGCTGTTGTCTATTTCTGTTGTTATACACAGGTGGTTCCCTAAGAGGTCGAGGATGGAAGTATGGATCTGGGTTTGTCGATGGAGTCTTTCCTGTTCTTAGCCCCATGGCTGAGCAGATTCTGAGGTTTGTAATGAAGGAAATGGATGCTGAAAGGATTTGGGCTTCACTCGATACTCTTCCTCCTACCCACAATTTATGGGATGATCTCATCAATGTAGCCGTCGAGCTTCGTATAAATAAACAGTGGAGTCCTATAGTGCCAGTAAGATGATTCAACCTTTACTCTTATTATCTTATATTCAAATTTGTGGAGAAAGCAATTTGAAGGCTTTAGTGACAGTTAGCAGTGATTCAAATGTTTTTGACTAGTAGAAAATAAAAAAATAAGTTCCTTGCAAGTTTAGATGGACTGAAAGTTCTAATCATCTCATTTTTAGGTTAAATTACAGAAAATGCTCCTGTAATCTGCAATCTTCATTAAAGTCGTGATCATAGGATATTACACTTATAAATACTCCAGTAGAAACATATATATGATTATTATATTGAGAATTGATGATTAGTTGACTACAAATCGAAAATAGCACAGGGGAATGAGGCGTTGCTTTTAAAAACCTTAGGAAGATCTCCTGTCATTCTTGCATATTATAAGGAGATTTCTTGAAAGTTACATAATTTTTATTTGGTTCCATTAAAAATTTGTGATGCCATTAGTTGCTTGATACGCATTCATTTTTGTCCAGGTTTGTGAGTGGATTCTGTTCAAGAGCTCCTTTCATCCTGATGTAATCTGCTACAACTTGCTGATAGATGCTTATGGACAAAAGCACCAATACAAGAAGGCAGAGACGATTTACTTGCGCCTTTTGGAAGCTCGATGCATCCCAACTGAAGATACTTATGCTCTTCTCTTGCAAGCGTACTGTATATCTGGTTTGCTAGAGAAACCTGAGGCTGTTTTCCTGGAGATGAGAAAACATGGCATCCCTCCAAGTATATTTCTCTTCACTATATTGTTTTGGATCGGTTTATGGACAACTTCTCTAGTTTTTGTGAAGCTATTCATATCAGCACCCAAATCATGAATTCACGCAGAAAGAACGTCAATTTTACTCAGGTGCTGTTGTGTACAATGCGTACATAGACGGTTTATTGAAAGGAAGAAATACACAGAAGGCTGTGGAAATTTTTCAGAGAATGAAGAGAGACCGGTGCAAGCCATCTGCTGACACTTATACTATGATGATTAATTTATATGGGAAGGTACCGTATCATCTCTTCTTTAGTTACATGGTTTTCAATATGGGACTTAAGAAACTTCTTTACCTTCTCAAACGTAATGATTAACTCCTCTAACATTCTATCGTATGATCATGTTCTTTCTATTTTCTTGTTCTCTTCAATGACCATATTTTCTCTCTATGACAGGCTAATCAAGCAATTATGGCCCTCAAAGTTTTTAATGAGATGAGAACTGAGAAGGTCAAGCCGAACATATGCACATACACCGCTCTTATCAATGCTTTTGCAAGGGAAGGACTTTGTGAGAAGGCAGAAGAGATATTTGAGGAGTTGCAACAAGCTGGACACGAGCCTGATGTTTATGCTTATAACGCACTCATGGAAGCTTACAGGTTAGCGATTTCCCTTTTGATTCTCTTTCAAAGAATTCACTAGTTTCAACCTAATCTGAATCATCCTAACTATCTTCTACCGAATATTATCTTTGCTAGATGACAATCCATTGTCATTCAATTCTTGGCCAACGTCCAGATTAATCTTTGGCATGATTGGCGGATCTCTAATATCCCTTTTAATTAACGTAGAACATGAGACTGCACGAGTATTGTGATCCTTTGGCTACTTTTGAAAGAGCAAAATTGATGAGTCTTTACCGCACAGTGTTCATCAGCTGCATATTATGCACTTAATTCTGCCCGACTTGCTGAAATTTGGACATCTTGCTCTAATACCCAAAACCTCAAGCTCATAGTTTTTTAGTTGTCTTTTAGACTCTTCATGTTGTAAACAACCTACGGATGCCATCATTTTTATTTATACCCCATCTTAATGTAACTCCATCTTTTATCAATAAGAAATTGGGTAAGTCCCTTATCTTCAAAATCAGTGTTGTCAAACTATTGACAACTAATTGTCACAGTCGTGCAGGTTATCCGTATGGATCTGCTGAGATTTTCTCTTTGATGCAGCACATGGGATGTGAACCCGACAGAGCCTCGTATAACATTATGGTAGATGCATTTGGACGAGCTGGTCTTCATGAAGGTAAGTATCAGTCTAGCCCGGAAAAAAACCTTTACATTACTATCTTTGTGAATTCCAGATACGTAGGTAAGCATAAGTCTAGCCCGGAAAGACCTTTTATATTTCATAAATCCCCTTGTATATTTGTATTGTCATAGTTCCATTAAAGTTTCTACATGAATGGTGCCTTTGTAGGATGTTAAGAGATTGCTCCTATTGAGGATAAAAGTAAAATGATCATTTGAGATTGTCTGGTCATGCTCAACGGAGGCCATTAAAATACCCTAATTAGAGAGGTTGTATAACATTATTATAATTAATGGAGAAAAAGGACTAGAGGTAAGAACGATATATTAATATTAACTTCAAGAACGGGACAACCCTCAAAAGAACTCAGTGGAAGAATAGGATTCATGTAGTTGACCCTGAAAATTCGAGATACATGCTTTCTTGTTGCTTTTATTCCTTCTAACGTTTCCAATATACACATCCTTCATCTCTGTACCTATACATCCTCTGCAGATGCCCGTGCAGTGTTTGAAGAGCTAAAGCATCAAGGGATGACACCCACCATGAAATCCCACATGTTACTCCTCTCTGCCTACTCCAAATCAGGCAACCTCCCTAAATGCGAAGAGATCCTCAACCAAATGCACAAGTCAGGCCTCCAACCCGACACCTTCGTGCTCAACTCCATGCTCAATGCCTACGGAAGGATGGGTCACTTCGAAAAGATGGAGGAAATCTTATCCATAATCAAAAGAGGCTCGTACAAACCAGATGTAAGCACGTATAACATCCTTATAAACGTCTATGGACGAGCTGGGTTTATCGATAGAATGGAGGCGGCTTTCGGTTCTTTGGCTGGTGAGGGTTTGAAGGCAGATGTTGTGAGTTGGACGTCGAGGATGGGGGCTTATTCAAGGAAGAAGATGTATGTAAAGTGCTTGGAGATACTTGAGGAGATGGTTGATGCCGGTTGTTATCCTGATGGAGGGACTGCTAAAGTTCTTCTTGCTTCTTGTGATAGTGAGGAACAGATTGAGCAGGTTAGTACTATTGTTAGGAGTATGCATAAGGAGGTGAAAGCTGTGTTTAAGATTTGAATGGATTTATGTACTGATTGTGTTCTTTGGACTGCGTTCGTATTAGGTTGTATTTTTGTAACTTGTAAGGGGCTGTTTGTTTCGTTTTTTAACTCGGTGGAAAAGTTTTACACCGTCTCCACATCAGATTTTCGTGGCCACGTAGGATATAAGTTTTCCGTCGGTTTTTTTCCCCATCTTTGGTTCGCTAGGGTTGAAGCAGGGAAACTCGGTGAAAATCGCCGCCACATCAGATTTTTTTCTTTCCCCCAATTCCTTCCTCAACCTTGTGAAATCGACGAAAACTGCAGCCACGTCGGCTTTTTGCCATATAAACAAAAGTTTTTTCTTTTTTCCATGCGAATCAATTTCTTGGAAAAGTTTAGAAAACTCAAAACTTGTGTTTTTTTACATGGAAATGTATTTTCTTGTATCTAGGAAACGAACCAAACAGCCCCTAAAGGTAAAGGACTAGTGCTAACAAGATCCTTCTGCCACACCAAATTATCGAAAATTTGAAGTTATACTATCCTTAGGAGTATGCTCTTTCCAATTTAATGTAGTTAACAAACAATACCAAATCTAGCAAAGCCTCCATAAATGTGAATCATAAAAAAGATATTAACATACCATTTTTTATTTCAGTTATAACTCATGTTACACAATAAATTTCCAATTCCTGACCTTTTGTTACATGAACAGCAAAGTTTAGCGCTCATCCTTCTCAATTGAATTCAAGCACTTATGTGGACGCCACACGTGCCAAATGCTTCGCACAGCATCACAAACCCTCGCCCGTATACGTGTCGATACTTGATCCACCAAAACGCCCAATCCTTCACCTCACCACAAATCTCAAAAAGAAAAAAACACCCCCAAAAAATCCAATCACAAATAAACTTCACCATCAAGCATTACACCCAAATTCAAACCCTCAAACAAAAGGGGGGGAAAAAAGAATTCCCATGGCCGCCGCCGCCGCCGCTCTCCTCCACCCTCCAATCCTAAACCCCACCCTCCCCCACTTCCACCGCTCCCTCTCCCTCAAAACCCTAACCCTGACTCCCCTCCACCTCCGCCGCCGCCGGAGCGTCTGCTGCTCATCCTCCTCTTCGCGGCCGCCGCCGCAGCCGTCGCCGGCGGCGGAGCTTCCGATCTTCCCCCTCCCTTTGGTTCTTTT
>BQKN01021398.1:21472-51428 GCA_022839385.1 Asparagus kiusianus | reverse complement strand
AACCTCCATTGGATATGATCGTTGAAGCGCAATCCATCCAACCTCCAACTCGTTCTTTGCTGAGAATAAATGCGAAAATACAAACACTAGACAAACAACATTAGAAGTAAATTGTTTGTTCAACATTATCAAAACAAGAAGACCAACAATATTGTGTGTATACATTTCTCTAGCTTGGATCTCAATTGGATGTCCAAGGAGCATGACAGACTTTTGTATTAAGACTCTTAAAATCTTCATGGGCTTCACTTAAGCAACGATGAGTTACTGCTTTTTCTATTGTGCCACAAACTAATGTAATTGAGTCTATGAGTTAACATACCCATCAAAAAATACATTAAACTTTCACTCCTTTGGCTTGATCTTATTCTAGCATAAAAAGTATCCTTCAGATAATATGGCACCCAATATTCTTGATATTTGTAAATTGTTTCTAACCATCCCTGCCCTTCTTCATTTATATCAAACTTCTCATTCATCTCAAGCCAATATCCTTCATATTGTTCAATTGAAGAACTATATTATACCACAAGCCTTAATACCTTTGAAACTGTTCACTATAATAAGACCTCAAAGTAGGCAAATGATTAGTAATGTGCTTTTGCATGTGCCAATAGCAATACGGTATCTTGTCATTAAAAACACAGATTGAATAGTATTACACATTGCTCTATCCTGATCTATTATAATAGCACCTGGTTCAACCCAATGCATGCATTTTAGCCATTTTTGAAATAACCACACAAAGGTATCTTCATGCTCGTCAGCTAATAATGCACAACCAAGTAAAGTGGATTGCCTATGGTGATTTACACCAGTAAATGGAGCAAATGGAAGACTGAACTTATTAGTTCTGTATGTCACATCAAACTGATGCAAATAAGATGCTCTTGATCTTCCATCGGCCCAGAAAACACTCCTCATTTGTCCACTACTGTTTACTTCTATTGCAAAATAAAATTCTGGATCATTCGATGTCATACTCTAAAAATGTAGAATGATAGATATGCATTCATGGCTAATATTTTTGACTCTTCGGGTTCTGATATGATCAATGCACTGTTGTGAAGCCACTAATCATATCAGAACCCATATTAAACCAATTTCAGCACAACCTATTTGATTGGTTATACCGTGCATGGTTTATTGGGGAGTGTTTTGACCTGCAGATTAAAGTCCTTTTAGCACATTGGTATGAGCAAGAAGACCGAGGTGGAGCTTGGCACTTCTATCCATCGATCGAGGGATCTTTTAGGTGGTGTTCAATCAGGTATTTGGAGGCCTTCCAAGGAGGCATCATTGGGAGGTGATCGGTATGTGGTTTCTACAGTTGGGGATTATTCTAGGTATTGGTGGGTTGCAACCAAGTCCCGTTGGTATGAAGTCCTAGAAGTCAACAACAATTGGAAGAAGTGTATTGGCAAAAAGGTAAACTGTCGTTCTAGCTTTGGTAGGGGTTCTTTCTTACACTTTTGTCGAGCTCATGACAGTTTGAGACACTTCATTGATGTGGAGACATTGGGGCGATGAGATGAAATAACATTTTTGATGGGTCGTTCCTTACCGGAGGGGATCAACATTGGTTGTCGAGCATTGGTTTTGGTTTTGGAGCATCAACATATTTGGGTCATCTTGGTCATAGGTTGCCGACTGTTATGTGTGGAGATTTTGGATCTGGTGGAACTGCTTCAGATTTTGGGTTGCGTCAGATATTTGGTTGCCTAGTATTTGGTCACATCGAGGATGTAAGATTTGATCCGATTGCACGTTTGGGATTTAGAGGTTCGTTTGATTATCAATTAGGAGCTTCTGATTTTGTTCTAAGTAGGTATGTCGCATTTGACTCTCGGCAGGTGGAGAGTATTGATCAGATCATTAGGATATCACATTAGGATATCACAGCAGGTAGAGGGTGATGCTACTTTACATTGGGTGGAGATTACTCCACATACTCCAGATCATAGTGCTTCGTTTAGGATTCTAGTTGAGGTGACACAGTTTGGAGATCATTTGGATTTGGATACAAATGATGAGTTGGTTTTGGATTCGAGTGAAGCTGGTGGACATGTTTTGGATACGGCCATTGGTTCACCTCAGGTAGAGGTGTTTGATTTGTTTCAGTTTGGGACCATTGGGAGCGCTATCAGTTGCAGATCCGTTGGTGATATTGGTGAAGAGTTACAAACTTTTCTATTTGATTGAGGGCCTTTGGAGGCTGTTTGGGTAAACTACGTGAAGGCTTGATTCCTTGAGCAAGAGGATACGTAGGCAGTCATTTATGATGCAGCTGGTTTGATGAGTTGATACCGACATTTAGAGTTTGTTCGTATTCTTGTTTGGGTTCTCGACTTATTATGGATTGAGTCCATTATCATGGATTTGTTCCACTTCGTACTGGACGTAACAAGTGAGACGTTTGGTTGGTATTAATATCGGCTCAGTTTTTAGAAAACTTCGCCGAGATGGAGAATTATTAGATAATAGATTATTGGGATTCCTAATCTGTTTTGGTAACATGATTCCAAATCTGTTTTGGTAACAGGTTATTAGAATTCCTAATCTGTTTTGTTTTTTATTTTAGAATTCCTAATATGTTTACGATTTTAGGATTTCTATATATATGGAACAGTTGGAAGAGAGAATTGCAAAGAAAATTGGGGATATTTGGAGCACAGAAAAGAGGTATTTTCTGAGCTATTGGTTAGTGTTTTGTTTGGAGAGAATTAGAGATTTGTTGGTAAGATTAATTGATGAGTTTGAGTGATTTGTAATCTTAGTTTATATTCTTCTTCTCTATTAGTGAAAAACTCTATCCGCTTCTTGCCCCGTGGACGTAGGCAACTTGTCGAACCACGTTAAAATTGGTTTTTTGTGTTTGTGGCATTGATTTGGTTCGTTTGGCCTTCTCTCGACGTTCGTTTGATTTGATTTCTCGTAGCATGTTGGTTTGGTTGTTTGGCTTCCGCATCCCACAACAAGTGGTATCAGAGCTCGGACTAAGATTGGGCTATTTAGAGGAGTAGGTCATTTTGGAGGCTCGCTTAGGGCTTCGTTTAGTGAAAAAGGTGGGATCTTTTTTGTAAAGACTTTATCTTTTTTAATTTTGGATCTATTCTTCATTTGTTCCATATTTGTTTTGGTGCTTTGAGAAAGATGGCTAGGAAAGAAAGAGTTGTGGAGGATACCTCCAGCGTAAAGACCGTCTAAAGTTTGAATATCCACTCTATGAAGATAGATGTGGAAAAGTTTAATGACACAAATAATTTTGGTCTTTGGAGATGTGAAGTCTTAGATGCGCTCAATGCACAAAATTTAAAAGATACTTTGGAGTTGGACGGGAAACCGGACGATATTGAGGAGAAGGTTTGGAAAAAGATGAATACAACGGCGTGTGGTGTGATTAGATCTTGTTTGACTCAATATTTAAAATATGATTTGATCAATAAGACTTCGGTTAAGAAGATTTGGGAGATCCTAGAGAGAAAGTATTTGACGAAGAGTGTAGAAAACCGCTCGCATTTGAAGAGAAGGCTTTATCGCTTCTAATTAAAAAAGGGACCTCCATTGGTGATCACATGAACCACTACACGAAGCTTCTTACGGATTTGGCGAATGTAGATGTGATGATTGAAGATAAGGACAAGGAGTTGTTGTTGTTGAGTTCCTTACCTGAGGAGGAATATGAGACATTCGTTCTTACTCTTATTAATGGGAAGACATCTCTTTCCTATAGTGAGGTCACCACTGCACTTATGAATTATCAGCTTCGAAAAAAGGATGAGGAGATTTCAGTTGAGCCGGTAGCGAGGGTCATTGGTCGCAAGAGCAAAGAGTCCAAACCATGGTAGGAGATCACAGTCTAGAGGGGCACATCTTGGAGTTCGTAGGAGTCAGTGTGCCTTTTGTAAAGAGGATGTACATTAGAAAGCCGAATGCCCAAAGTTGGTTGATCGAGCCGGGAAGAATAATGGGAAAGCTATTCAAGCTTCAAGGTGAATATTGTCAAGGCTAGTGGCAATAATTTAGATTCGGATTCCTCGGGCTACTCGTTATCTGCACTACCATTAGTTTGTGTTGCCGACTCTACAAAGTGGATGTTGGATTCGTGTGATTCTTACCATATTTACCCTAGGAGGTATTAGTTATCCAGCTTTCAGGAGTTGGAAAGAGGGGAGGTCATGCTCATGGGTAATGATCATGAATGTCCTATTGGTGGTATCGGTACCGTTCGGATTAGGATGAGTGACGGAGTAATTCGGGAGTTGGTTGGAGTGAGGTTCGTTCCTCTGTTGAAGAAGAACATCATTTCACTTGGAATTTTGGAGGCAGCAGGTTATAAGGTAACCTTGGTCAATTCACATTCGAAGGTCACATTAGGATCCATGATTGTGATGAAGGGCATCAGGAGGAACAATTTATATTATTTGATTGGGAGTATAATATTTGATAGAGAGCTAACGACTTTTTTGGATTTGGCTAGACTGTGGCATTTGTTGAGGCTGTGTTATTTGATTGGTTATGTCGTGCATGGTTTGTTGAGGAGTGTTTTGACCTGCAGATTGAAGTCCTTTGAACACATTGGTATGAGCAAGAAGACCGATGTAGAGTTTAGCACTTCTATCCATCGATCGAAGGGTCTTTTAGGTGGTATTCAATCAGGCATTTGGGGGCCTTCCAAGGAGGCATCATTGGGAGGTAATCGATATTTGGTTTCCGTAGTTAGGGATTATTCTAGGCATTGATGGGTTACAACCAGGTCCTGTTAGTGTGAAGTCCTAGAAGTCAACAACAATTGGAAGAAGTGTATTGGCAGAAAGGTAACTCGTCGTTCTAGCTTTGGTAGAGATTCTTTCTTGCTTTTGTGCCAAGCTCATGGCAGTTTGAGACACTTCATTGATGTGGAGACATTGGGACGATAAAATGAAATGATAGTTTTGATAGGTCGTTCCTTACTGGAGGGGATCGGCGTTGGTTGTCGAACATTAGTTTTGGTTTTGGAGCTTCGATATATTTGGGTCATCTTGGTCATAGGTTTCCGACTGCTGCGTGTGGAGATTTTGGATCTGGTGGAGCTATTTTAGATTTTAGGTTGCGCAGATATTTGGTTGCCTAGCATTTGGTCACATCGAGGATGTAAGATTTGATCCGATTGCATGTTTGGGATTCAGAGGTTCATTTGATTATCAGTTAGGAGCTTCTGATTTTGTTTTGAGCAAGTATGTCACATTTGACTCTCGACAGGTGGAGAGTATTGATCAGATCATTGGGATATCGCAGTGGGTGGAGGGTGATGCTACTTCACATTAGGTGGAGATTACTCCACATACTTCAGATTATAGTGCATCATTTGGGATTCTAACTGATATGACACAGTTTGGAGATCATTTGGATTTGGATGTTGATGATGAGTTAGTTTTGGATTCGAGTGCAACTGGTGGGTATGTTTTGGATACAGCCATTAGTTCACCTCAGGTGGAGGTGTTTGATTTGTTTCAGTTTGGGGCTATTAGGAGCGCTATCAGTTGCAGATTCGTTGGTGATATTGGTAAAGAGTTGTAAACTTTTCTATTTGATTGATGGCCTTTGGAGGCCGTTTGGGTGAACTACGTGAAGGCTTGATTCCTTGGGCAAGAGGATACATATGCAGTCATTTATGATGCAGCCGGTTTGGTGAGTTGATACCGACATTTGGAGTTTGTTCGCATTCTCGTTTGGGTTTTCGACTTGTTGTGGATTGAGTCCGTTGTCGTGGATTTGTTCCACTTCGTACTGGACGTAACAAGTGAGACGTTTGGTTGGTATTAGTGTCGGCTTAGTTTTAGGAAAACTTCGTCGAAGTGGAGAATTATTGGATAACAGGTTATTAGGATTCCTAATCTATTTTGGTAACATAATTCCAAATCTGTTTTGGTAACAGGTTATTAGGATACTTAATCTGTTTTGTTTTTATTTTAGAATTCCTAGTATGTTTACGATTTTAGGATTTCTATATATATGGAACAGTTGGAAGAGAGAATTGTAAAGAAAATTGGGGACATTTGGAGCACAGAAAAGTGGTATTTTCTGAGCTATTGGTTAGGGTTTTATTTGGAGAGAAATAGAGATTTGTTAGTGAGATTAATTGGTAAGTTTGAGTGATTTGTAATCTCAATTTGTACTTTTCTTCTCTATTAGTAAAAAAACCCTATCCCCTTCTTGCCCCGTGGACGTAGGCAACTTGCCAAACCACGTTAAAATTGGTTGTTTGTGTTTGTAGTATTGATTTGGTTTGTTTGGCTTTCTCTCGATGTTCGTTTGATTTGATTTCTCATAGCACGTTGGTTTGGTTGTTTGGTTTCCGCAGCGCACAACAAAAACTTCCCCGCTTTCTCCATCATCCAGTATAGACATATTAAATTTTACTGAGCCCAAGAGAGTCATACATAAAGTAACGGGTTTAAAAGTTGAAGGATGGGAAAAAGTATACTATTTGATTTCTCCAAATCTTCACCGGGTGTAAGCTAAAAAGATGTTTGACTCTTTTTTTTAACCTCTAACAAAAACAAAATTAGAGGTGTCATCGTACGAGGAATAGTGACTTGTTATAGGACTAATTCCAATAGTTATAATAATAGAGTAATGGAAAGTATTTAGCCGCTGAAGAATTTTTCTATCATTAAATCCTTTTCGTTTGACAAAATATTTATTACCCCTACAAATTAGCTTTAGCAAGATCTGATAGCATAGTATCAGATTATTCATCTATGAGATAAGTCGTGACAATCTTGACCAATGATCCATATTTCTCTTCTAGTCTCAACTTGTTTGACAAGTGGTTAAAATGACTTATAATCTATTGAGACATGTTAGGCAAACAACGTTCTTTGACTTATAAATCAAAAAATAATAATAAGTGGGTTATCTTGGCTAATCTTTGACCAAGTAAAAGACAAGTTTAATCCTTATCTTTTAAGAATATTCAAAGCCTTTTCTATCTTTAACCCCATTATGGTCATTTTTTAGGTCATTTTGAAATTAGAATAGATAATAAGCTACTCATTTACCAAACACTATACTATTAGAAATGAATTATAATCCATTAAATTTACCAAACACTTTGAATAATTGTACACCTAGCATGTAAGCCATTTGTGAATAATAAGCTAAGTAGATTATAATCCATAGTTCTCAAACGTGCTCCCAATCATGAGTACAATTTTCATGTGTGCTAAAGGAGTAGTAGTTGTGATTGTTGATATTATTGTTATGTGCATTGAAAACATATTTTCCTTTTGAAATACCTATAGTTGATACCCTATAGAAAATGGTGCAGGAAAAGTAGGTTACGTGTATTTCATTCTAATTTTAAATCCATCCAAACATTGTACAAAACCAGCACGAACAATAAGAAAAATGTTACGAGCCCTCCATATACACCGATAGACAGTTAGGAAACAGATACTCCAAAAATTTCAATCTCTAGAATCAATTAAAACATTAGTACATAAGATAAAACATTGATGAATATCTGTTGGTAAATGGAGATGTACCAAATGAGGAAGGAAGAAATCCCAAACTTGCTTGGAAAAATCACAATGTAAGAAAATATGATCAAGATTTTCCAACACAAAATGAAACATAGGACAATGATGATCCCATGTCCATCCTTTTGTCTGAGGTTGTCTTTGATATTAATTTTATACCTAGCTAGAATCCAGAAGAAGAACTTTACTTTGTTAAGCAGAACACTATTCCATAAAAACAGTATAATACGGACTACATATACCACCATCGCTAAGGAATTTGTACATGGAACTCACTGTATAAGCATTAGTCTTATCTTAAGGCCAGGATACCTGTTCAACATCCAAGGAGGAGCTAAAATTGGAGGAGAAGAGCAAGTGTTTGAGGGCTTCAAACTGAACACATTTAGAGTCTCCAATAGGCTTTTTGATAATTGGTCTCTAGAGCCAGTGACCCTTGTGGAAGAACCCTTAAGAGGCTATAGATACTTGTTGAGTGAAGGCTATCTTGTAAGCTAAAGGATAAAGACTTGCCAATAAATTATCACTAGTCTATTTATCCTCCTAAAATCTAATTCTCAAGCCACTACCTAGATGCCACTTGACCATATCTAGAAAAGGTTGGCAGATAGAATAGACGTCTTTCCAAAATTTAGAACGGTAGTTACTAGAGAGTGCTATTAGGTATAGAATAATAAACCGATTGAAGAACAGATCCCATATGTGAGTCATGAGATGTGAATTTCCAAATCCATTTAGATGAAAGAGATGAATTAAAGACTTCAAGATTGTGGACACCAAGGCCCCATATTTCTTAGGAGTACAAACAGTATTGCAATTGACTAAAGATTTGATTCCACATGATTTTTCACTCCCTCCCCAAAGAAAATTATGTTTAATCTTATCCATTGCCTTGATAAACCATCTAAATATTCTGAAAGAAGGAGAGGATAAAGAGCAACCCATAATATTAGCTACGGTAGCACCTCGGTTGACGAATTTCCCTGAGTAGAAAAGATTAGATTTGCTATAGTTGATAACAAGCCCTGAGACACCCTCAAAGAGATAGAGAATGGATTTAATAGTGGATAAATTTTGATGATCTGCTTCACAGAAAATTAAAGTATCATCAGCAAATTGTAAAGAACAAATATCATTTAAACTACCTCTAAGATGAAGCCTTGCTAAATCTCCAGAATTGACACTACTAGTCTGCATTCTGTTAATAACATATACAGTAAGGATGAAAAGCATAGGGGATAAATGGTCACCTTGCTTAAGACCTCTATAATAGTTAAAGATATTGGTAGGGCAACCATTAACTATCACAGAAGATCTAGAAGATGCAAGGATATGTTCAATCCACTTACACCATAATAGGCCAAAACCTCTAGCCTTGAGGAAAGTAATGATGAAGTTCCAACTAACAGAGTTAAAAGCCTTCATGAAATTAATTTTGAGGATGCGGGCTTTTATATTTTTAGAAAAATAGCATTGGATCATTTCATGACTAAGGACAATGGAGTCTAAAGATGATTTACCAGAATGAAAAGTAGATTGAGAGTTATCAACAAGGGAGGAGAGCAAGGGTTTTAGTCTATTAGCTAGGATCTTAGTGATGAATTTGAACAATCCATTCAACAGACTACTAGGTCTGAAGTCCTTAGCACAACTGCCATTTTTTAGATTTAGGAATAAGATCAAGGAAAGAGAAGTTGATTTTGTGAATAGGGGTTGCATCCAAATATAAATGACAAAAGAAATTGAAAATATCCTCTAGAATTTCATCCTAGAAAGATTGATAAAAATAGATTGAGAAACCATTCGGGCCTGGAGAATTATCAGGGTGAAGACCAAAGACTACAGCCTTAATCTCATCCTAGAAGGGAATCAAAAGACTAAAATTCAGGAACCTAAGATGGATATAGTTGGTCCCAATCAAGTTGAAAGGAAGAAGAAGATACAGCTTGAAAGAGATTTTAAAAGAAATCAAAGAAAACCTTCTGTTTCAGATTCTCAGTGGATACAAAGTCACCATTATGGTTAAGGAAAGGAATGAAGTTGGATATTTTGTGGTGAGAAGCAACTTTATGAAAGAAGGAAGAATTTGAGTCTCCCTCCTCAAGCCAAAGAGCTCTAGATCTTTATCTCCAATACACTTCCTCTTCTCTAGCTAAAGAGGAAAGGGACTTGTTTGGGGAGAAAATCGATTTCTTCATAGATGAGTTCATTACAACTTTAAACGTTTAAAACAAACTCAAAGAGATAGTCTTTTTATAAGACTTTCAACAAAGATTATAACTTTCTTTAAAACAAACGCAGCAGACGTTTATCCTCAGTTGCTTGCGTGGGATCTTGGCCTGTGACGAGGACGTTGATATATATGGACTACCAAACGATCAGATCGATTCAGAGCTTCGTTTACTCGCGAAGGAATCAAGAAACCGAAGCAATTATCTTGTTAACAGCGAGATAATCACTCTTCTCGAGATCACAGTAATGAGGTAATCTCAAGGGAAGGAACCGGGAACTGTAGATCTGACGAACTCTTCTTCTTTATGTTGACAAACTCAATCCGATCTCCTCCTCTCCTCTGAAATTTGTGCTCCTTCAGTCTTCAATTCAGCAGGGCTTTGCTGACATTCGAGAATTCCAGATCTTAAAAAATGAAGGCCCTGAGGCTGTATTTATAGGCTTTGGGACCTCTGTTTTTGAATAAGAATGACCGATTCTTCTTATCCTCACTCATAACCACTTTATCACATTCTAGAATTGGTTCAGATCAGTTGAAACAAATCCATGTGGTTAACATTGAAAAACGGCTTGAAACTGTAAAAAATCAGTTTTCGGGGCTGCGGACGCCCATGGTGTCTCGACAGTGGGTGTATCGGCATGGCCAAGACACCAGTGTGTGTCTCGTCCATGGCTGAGACACCTTTGGGTGTCTCGGCCTGACCGAGACACCTATGGGTGTCTCGCCGAGGCCTGGAACATTGTTTCGCGCATTCTGTCCATTTCCGTTGTATCTTTGTCGTCCGAACTCAGAATTACGTGATTCAAAGTGCGCAGAAAATCCGACGAGAAGATCTACAAGCTCCTATAGTTAGATCATATGTGGGGCAGACGGGATATGAAGGATTCTTCATCTTTTTATTAGTGAAGCGTGGCTCCCAATCAATTCATATCCTTGTTATTCTGTAGTTCCGTTGCTTCACACAGTTTGTCGAATTACTTCATGTGCTCTTCAATGTCAATTAATCTTACGTGACTCGGATAGTGACGTTCATCGTCGTCTATCAACTTCGAGCTATTTGTGGGAACTTATAAGTAATTTTTGATACCTACAGATACCCCCTCCAAAGTGTTTCAGTCTTGTTTCTTTTATAGAGGAGCCTGAAATACTTTGGATGTGATCGGTCCAACTTTTAGTCGGTATAAAAGAACCTAGAGTTAGCTTTAATTCTTGACTCCTTTGATTTTTAATCTATTCAATATTTTAACGAATAGCTAAAATTCTTCCGGCGCTGCGTATCGTCTGGCCGTCGTCAAAGTCTCAAAAAAAACTAGTGAGTTGATTTTGGCTCATGTTGTCGAGTTGACTTAGAACTAGCTATCTCTGTCAAAATATATTGACTTAGAGCTATGCGTTGAACGGTGTTGACCTTAGGGTTTTGGATCGCCAGGCGTTGACTTTAGGGTTTCGGATCGCCCAGCGTTGACTTTTCATCGCAACGCGTTTGCTGTCGTTGACCTAAGGTTACGCGTTGACCGGCGTTGACCTTAGGATTTTAAATCGCCCGACGTTGACTTTTTATCACAACACGTTGACTGTCGTTGACCCAGGGTTACGCATTAACTGGCGTTAATACAATTTATACTCATACGTTTGCTAGAGTCTACACAATTTAAGCTCTTAAGGCATTAGAGCATGACGGTCCCAAAAATTAGGGCTGCAGGACTAACTGTTAAAGCTGATTTATCTACATGTATGGCTCTTATTCCGAAGTTATTTGATGTTCAAGTCATGAGACCAACTATTGGGGCTAGTGCGTCAATGACTCTCATATTTATAGGATTTTTGGCAAACCCCCAGCCATCAACGGGTTTGATGAGCCTTTACTGACTATCGTTTGAGTCGGGCTAGCATGTGAATTGTTTAAACCCGTTTGCACATGTAACATTGTGCTAAGAGAGTTAACTCTCTTAGTGCTACGATATTGAATGTGTAGACTTCGTCTTTCTCACAAGAATAGACTACTCGATAACGCGTGTTAAGTGCTGACTTATCCCTACTTAGGCTTCTGGATAAAAGTCTCCAGACTCGGATTCTGGTGTCTTCTTCAATCGATGAAAGACTAAACCGGTAACGCGTGTTTGGCGTTGACTTATCCTTTCTTAGGATTTAGGATAAAATTCCTCGCGCGTGTAAGGCACGGATTTTGATGTTATTAACCTGCCACAACATCAAATATGTGAGGTTTTATTCTTTTTACGATCAGGAACTAACCGGCAATGCGTGTTAGGCGCTGACTTATCCCTTCTTAGGCTTTGGGACAAAATTCTCCAGACTTGGACTCTGATGTCTTTTTTAATCGGTGAAAGACTAAACCGGTAACGCGTGTTAGGCGTTAATTTATCCCTACTTAGGATTCAGGATAAAATTCTCCGCGTGTGTAAGGCGTGGATTTTGGTGTTATTAATAACAATCTGCCATAACATCGAATATGTGGGCTTTTGTTCTTTTTACGGTCAAGAACTAACCGGCAACGCGTGTTAGGTACTGACTTATCCCTTCTTAGGCTTTGGGACAAAATTCCCCAGATTGGATTCTGATACCTTTTTCAATCGATAAAAGACTAAACCGACAATGCGTGTTAGGCGTTGACTTATCCCTACTTAGGATTCAGGATAAAATTCCCCGCGCGTATAAGATGCGGATTTTGGTGTTATTAATAACAACCTGCCACAACATTGAATATGTGGGCTTTTATTTTTTTACGGTCAAGAACTAATCGGCAACGCGTGTTAGGCACTGGCTTATCCCTTTTTAGGCTTCGGGACAAAATTCTCAGACTTGGATTCTGATGTCTTTTTCAATCGGTGAAAGACTAAACCAGAAACACGTGTTAGGCGTTGACTTATCTGTACTTAGAATTCAGGACAAAATTCCCCGCGCGTGTAAGGCGTGGATTTTAGTGTTTTTAATAACAACCTGCCACACCATCGAATATGGGGGCTTTTGTTCTTTTTATGGTCAAGAACTAACCGGTAACGCGTGTTAGGCACTGACTTATCCCTTCTTAGGCTTCGGGACAAAATTTCCCAGACTTGAATTCTGGTGACTTTTTTAATCGGTGAAAGACTAAACTGGCAACGTATGTTAGGCGTTAACTTATCCCTACTTAGGATTCAGGATAAAATTTCTCGCGCGTGTAAACCAAGGATTTTAGGAGTTATAATGTTGAAAGATTATGTCTTCTCTTGGGGCAAAGACGAACCTGATGCGAGAGAGGAAGAATTTTATATTCTATCTCGCAAAGCTGAAGAAGCAGAATTTTATATTCTATCTCCAATTGCCAATGGAAACTCCAAGTGGGATCTCTACTTTCAGAATCCGGAAAGTTAAAACTAAGAGTGGTATCTCCACTCCGAGAATCAAAAAGATTCAGATAATCCTAACTGTCGGAAGGTTTGATTACCAAACTAAAGGTGAGTTTCTCGTTTATCGAGAGTAAATTGCGGTTTTGGCTCTAACTATAAGAAGGTTTAACCAAATGGGAGGTTTGAGACGACCCTAACTATAGGAAGGTTTGATCGCTCAATTTGAAAGTGGACCTCTCATTCATAAAAGGAATCGAGAGGAGATTTATATTGTGGTCCTAACTGTAGGAAGGTTTGACCAAGTAGGAGTGAGAGTGGGAGTACAAATCATAGTGGGAGTGTTGACTTGTACCGATCACTTAGTGGGGGTTCTTGGTGTTAAGTGATAAGAACTTAACACGAAGGGGTTTGACAACTGTCAAGGATTGGCAGATTAAAATTCCAAGCATTATGCCCTGACTCTAACAATGGGAGTGTTGAGTGCACAGTGTTGAGTGCACAGGTACAGTGTGAGTTTGAATGGATTAAAACAGAAAGAATTTTAGTGGGCCTATTGTTAATCAATTTGACCAATGAGGGATTTTGTGGTGAAAGATTATAAATCGTCAATAACAGTGGGACTTTTTTGTGAGTGAAGATTGATCCAACGAAGTGATCAAATCTCGTCTCAGCAAAAGAGTGCTTAGAAGTTGGTGAAACTAACCCCGACAATTGGATTTGTTTCAATCTTGGAAGCATTTAGAGTTCAAGTGGGAGTTTCTTATTCATCCCCTTTTGTAGCGACCGGGTTATCCCTAAGAACACCATATATAGCATTCTTTTGAGAACTTCTCGTTACATCCACCCCAGCTTTCTTTGTAAAACTGGGTCTAACATTGTACTCAGCTGAATGGTCGGGTTATCCTTAAGAATATCTTATATGATATTTTTCTAGGAACTTTCTATTAAAATTAGAAAATAGTTTAGACTTATATACCTGTTGGAGGATTGAGAAGCAGTTTATACTTATATACTCTTCAAAGTGTCAGAAGGAGCAGTTTATACTCTTATACTTATCAGAGTCATCATTTGGCTTAATTTAGCGTTATAACGCCAGCTTCAACCAAGGTTTGGATGCTATTCTTGAGAGCGAAGCAAGCCTTGGTGGGATGAATGATCCTTCTATGATACGCATAGTACTTTAGATCCGAAGTATTGTCAGCTTCCTCCTGATCTGTGATAGGTGGTAGATTAATCTTGTTGTTTCCAAGGAGGAATTCAAAAATGGCTGGAATGTCTTTATCCTTGAAGGAGTACTCTTTTTAGAGTCTTGGATCCGATGTTTTTAGCTGTCTCCGGGATTGCTGTTCTGACGTCTGATTAGCATCAACAGTAGCTACATAGGCCTTCCCTTTACCACGGGAGGCAAGGTTTGAGTTCGGAGGGTTAGTCATCGGTTGGCTTCTCTTGGCTTTCTTTCTTTTGAGGAAGCGTTCAGCCCGCTCTCCGCGCATCTTTAACTCTTTTCAGATATTGGATGATGCTACTCCCATAACTTCCAATACGTCCAAAGAGAGGTTGTTATAACAGGTTTGGAGGATGAAGTCCTCTATGATTGGATCTCGGCAGTTCATCATCTTATTTCAAAAGAACTTGATGAAGCCGTCGACCGTCTCTTCATCTTTCTGTTTCTCCTCGAAGAGTGTTCTGATTGACACCTCGGCGTCATCATCAAAGAAGTGAGCGATGAACAGGCTCTCCAGGTCTTCCCAGCTATTGATACTTCTGTGTTTAAGACGACGGTACCAATCGAAGGTAGGTCCGCAAAGGGTGCCAATGAATGACCGAACCATCAGGGCTTCATTGCCGGAGATCATGCCCAAATAAGATTTGAAATATATTAAATGCTAGGTGGGCGAGTCTTTCCCGTGGAACGGCATGAAGTTGATCAGGTTTAACTTCGTCGGATGCGGTATCGAATCCTACTTTTTTGGATAAGGACACAGAATACCAGTCTTCCTCACCTCTCGAGTAGACATCACAATGTCGATTTTTCTCTCGATGTCTCTCATCTTCTCGTCCTCGCTCGTATTGTGCTTTGGACGATTTCTGAGAGGAACAACAGGGCCACTCGCAGTGTTGTTATCATTGGTGGGACTACCGCCAATGTCGTTATTTTTAGTAGGACCACCCCTATCGTTTTGGTCAATGGGAGGATTATCAGCATTGATGTATTCATCTACGTCTTAATCGGTAGCTGCTTGGTCAACATTGTTGCGACGATTGGATTCACCTAGCTGATTTGACAAGGCTCGGATCTGCTGGTCGTGCATTTGTCTCATCTCCTGCACAGCCATTTCCATTTTGATTTTAAATACTTCTTTTTCCTTGGCTAGATCATCCTCAACCATTTTGGCTACTTTCTTGGTGTTAACCATAAACACTTCGCGAGATTATCCTGGACTGGATACCGTTTTGTCAGAAGCGACTGCAGAGTTGGCGTCTGATGCTTTATCCTCTAAGGATAGCCCTTTATTCATCCTCTGATAATACCTTTGTCTAATGGTTCCTGATTGCAATTGGGTTAGATGATGCGATATGAGCAGATCAGAACTAGAAGGTCGAGTCAACTTTCCCTTGTCAGCCATATTAACCGTGACTTCTGGAAGTTTTCCACCTTTAACGACCGATCGTTTCTTGTAGAAATGCTTTGGCTTGGACTTAGTCATTCCGTCAGAGATCTTATCGAATACTAAAACCCTCTACGGAGGGACTTTGGGGTAGCTACACACTAATAATATTGTCCTAATAAGTTTGACGCGCGGACAATAAAAGTCCGTCTCCCGGGCATTTCTCTTTTGAGATCTGCTCGTACCTCCAGCCTGATAGTACAACTCATCAACATGATGACTGGAGCAATCTATCATGTGTTGGCACGACTTCTCAGGTATAACGTCATCATCTGACAAACACGTTTCCTTCTGAGGATTCATCGCCTTGTTGGCACTCTCAAGAGTCGCACGTTTTGAGCTATGCCTTCATGAGCGTGGGACCTCAACAGGCTCTTGAACTTTGACTCGTAGTCCGAGGCGGTTAGTTATAGGAGTTTTCTCCTTACGAGAAGGCTCAGACTTGTTGCAAGGGCGAGTACGATCCCCAGCTCGATGAGTTGCTCAGAGTTCATTCACCATGCCCAAGCATTCTTTGACCACAAATCTGTTTTGATCTTCATATAGAGGACCCAGACGGTCCTTTAATGGAATTCTAGATTTAGAGAGATCCATGCTGTCATAGGGCTTTACCGGAGGTGCGGGAGAAATAGGAGTAGGATCTGAAGTTGACGAAGGCAGGGGAACAACTTCGAATCTGGAATTGAGCGAGAGACACCTCTAGTGTCTCCGTGTCTCCTGTCGGGTAGAGGTGCTGTTTTGGCCTTCATCACCCAAACCTGCTTAGATCTTGGTGGTTTCTTGACCACCTCCTCCTGCTATAATTTCTGTGCTTTTTGTGCGAGAATCTATGCATGCACAAGTAGTACGCGGCATTTCTGTATACGCTCCTCGAGGATAGAACGGGTTCGTTTGACACGAACCTATTTGTTAGTTGACAGTTGAGAGGAGGACCCTGATGCTTGTTGTGGTGATGGCTTAGCCACTTGGCGCTTTCTGAACTCTAGATCCACTTGGTAGTGTAGTCCGTCCACTTGCTCTAAAGCCTTGGCGAACTGACGAGCAAGATGTTGACGACGCCTTTAACGAGCCCTCTTCAACAAATTTGTCACGTCTTCAACAGTCAACTCCTTAATGGAGGCGGTGTCTTGATCTGTGGCTTTTGCTTCATCGAACGTCGTCGGGTCATCGCGAGGTGCAACTGTAGTAGCAGCGGCGGAGAGATCATCTTCTTGGCTCTTCAGATCTGAAGACTAGTGGATTTTCCTGGAGGAGGAGGCCTTCTTATGGTTGCGAGGAGAGGCAGATCTAGAGGAGGAGGAGGAGACGTACTCCTCGAATTTCTGCTGGTCGAATTAGTATTCGACCTCTTCGTTCACCGGGATTTTGATTATTGGCTACGGCACGACAGCTTTAGCAGCGAAGCTGTTGGCTCCCACTATGATCACCACCTTGTTTGGGGAGAAAATCGATTTCTTCATTGATGAGTTCATTACAACTTTAAACGCTTAAAACAAAATCAAAGAGATAAGAGATAGTCTTTTTATAAGACTTTCAACAAATATTACAACTTTCTTTTAAATAAACATAACGAACGTTTATCCTTCGTTGCTTACTTGGGATCTTGGCCTGTGACCGGAATGTTGATATCCGTGGACTATCAAATGATCAGATCGATCTGGAGCTTTGTTGATTCGTGAAGGAATTAAGAAACCGAAGAAATTATCTCGGCAACAGCGAGATAATCACTCTTCTCAAGATTACCGCAACGGGGCAATCTCAAGGGAAGGAACTGGGAATTGTAGATCTGACGAGCTCCTCTTCTTTATGATGACGAACTCAATCCGATCTCCTCCTCTCCTCTAAAATTAGTGCTCCTTTAGTCTTCAATTCAGCAGGGCTTCGCCGACCTTCGAGAATTCCAGATCTCAAAAAATAAAGGCCCTGTGGCTGTATTTATAGGCTTTGGAACCTCTGTTTTTAGATAAGAACGACTGATTCACTCTCCTCACTCATAACTACTTTATCACGTTCTAGGATTGGTTTAGATCAGTTGGAACAAATCCAGGTGGTTAACACCGAAAAACGGCTTGAAACTACAAAAAATTAGTTTTCGGGGCTGCGGACGCCCGTGACGTCTCGTCAGTGGATGAGACACCTGTGGGTGTCTAGGCCTGGTCGAGACATTTGTGGGTGTCTCGGCGAGGCCTGGAACATTGTTTCATGCGTTCTGTCCGTTTTCGCCATATCTTTGTCATCTGAACTCGGAATTACGTGATTCAAAGTGCATAGGAAAGCCGACGAGGAGATCTACAAGCTCCTATAGTTGGATCATATGTGGAGAAGATGGGATATGAAGGGTGCTTCGTCTTTTTATCAGCAAAGTGTGGCTCCCGATCAGTTCATATCCTCGTTATTCTGCAGTTCTGTTGCTTCACACGGTTTGTCAAATTACTTCATGTGCTCTTTGATGTTAATTAATCTTACGTGACTTGGATAGTAACGTTCATCGTCTTCTCTCAGTTTTGAGCCGTTTGTGGGAGCTTATAAGCAATTTTTGATACCTACAAGATTCTCTTTGGGAGTGCCTGAGTTAAAATCGGGCTGTGAGAGAGGGGAAGATTCCTTTGGGATAGAAAGGTGGTCTAACTTCTCCAATGCCTCCCTCTTGGACTTAGAGCTGGAGCCATAAACATGTTTCTTCCACCATTTGATTTTTTTTCTTCATGATCTTATGTTTTTGGTGAAGAATATTAACATGGTTATCTCGACGTACAAGGGAGGACCAAGAGTGGATAATAAAAGGTTTGAAAGAGGGGTGAGAGAACCAAGTTTTATCTAATCTAAAGATAAGCCGTGGTAAAGGAAAGGAGGTATCTAGGAGGATGAAAGAATGATGAGAGCAGGAGAATGGGAAGGAGAATTAGACAAAGGAAGGAAATTTGGATTCAAAATCTGAAGTGATCTATCAAGATGGGCCATGACTGGAGAAGCTCTTATGTTAGATCAGGTAAATTTTCTACTATTGAGGGAGAGGTCTATGAGAAAAAGAGAATTGATGAAAGTTTTGAAGAGATTCATGTCCCTACGGGATCCAATTCTATTGGTTCTCTCACTAGCATGCAAAGTAACATTAAAGTCCCCAAAAAGAGACCATGGCAATGAAAACATTAAACTAACTCTCTTTAATTCCCACCAGAAAACTTCCTTCTCCTCTTTGTTGATAGGAGCATATACTTTAGTGATGATGAATTTTCCATTGTAGTGTTTATAATATAGAACAACAAAGATAGAGAAGTTCCCAATATATGAGTCAATGCAATCAAATAGAGAATCATTCCATCCTAATAGCATTCCATCCTATAGTCACAAGCATCTAGTTTAAGCCAAGAATTAATCTTATACCCACCAAGACTTTTAAGAGATTGCGGTCTAATAACATTTAGTTTAGACTCTTGAATACCTATAGTATCAACATTAGAGAACATAATGCTATCTTTGACCAACCTCCTCTTAATTGGATCATTTAGACCTCTAACATTCTATGAGCATAACTTCATTAAAATAGATAGAAAGCAATACAACCAGAACAAGGAGCAGTGGGCTAAGACTTTCGCACTGTTCTTTAGGTCTCTGTAGCCTTAAGATGAGCTAGACCATCTAAGGGGATAGGTTCCTTAGCTCCCCAGTTAGATAAAATGCTGGCCAATTCACTATCATGCTTAGCATTCAAAGATAAAGAGACAAAAGCAGAAGATGTGGACTTACCCTATTTAGAAGAAGAAATGAGAGACTTGAAAGCTGCCAGATGGTGTAGACAAACTTTGTGTCCTAATGTTCTCCCCACCAGCTTGGTCTTCCCAACGAGCTTCTTCTTCCTACCTGTAGCTAGATTCTCAAAACTTGGTGGAACCGAAGTAGATACCTCCTTCCTTAGGGCTGTTGGTGAGTCGCAGCAGAGTCAGTAGTAGGTAATGGATGATTTTGTGGGACATTTGATCCACCCACAACTTGAGCCGCCAAGAAAGCTGTCTATTGGGCCCTCTCTACTATCATATTACTGTCATTCCAGACTGCCTCAATAAGTTCGGGTTTTGCTAAAATTATACCAGCAGTTCAGGGCCCTAAGTTGATATGGGACCTCCTGGAATCTTGCTCCACATCCTCTTTTACCTTAACAGACTCCTAAAATCCCATATTATTTAAATTTGAAAGTGAAAGGACCAAATTGCCCTTCCTTTTTAACTTTCTCGTTGGTGAGGTAGGAGCCTTCATAGTCGGTCGCCTCTAGTTTATCTCCTCCTCAGAGTCCCCTTTGTCCACCCAGGCTGATTCCTTGAATGTATTCCCCTCCTACTTTGCATGATGCTCTTACACCTCTGGTATTTCGAAAGCTCTCTAAGTAATAGGTTTACCGATGACTCGGGTAATGGTGGATCCTTCCATTAAGCTTCCATCGACTAGGGAAACATATCAAAGTTTGATCTCCTTAAGAATGTTAAGTAAATCCTTGACCTTTATTAGGACCTTGCGGTCACAGAAGTTCATATGGAATGCAATGTTGTTAGAGTTCATAATGCACTCCCCTACCCCCTTTAGAAGATTCTAGAGAAATTCCCATTCCCAGAGGTAGTAGGGAAGGATGTATAGCCGAATCCATGTCAGGAAAGGTTTTGGAAGGAACTTGAGGCTAAGGTCCTCACACCAATGTCGGAAACAACCTTACAAGGATCACATATCAATTATCTTTGTATCTTCACCTTGCTCAAGAAGGTCATCATTTTGGAATTGGACCATAAAACTGGTCCCTGCCGCTTTCGCAATCTTGAAAGGCTAGTCCTTCAAGTTGAAGCGGTAAGCTAGCATCTCTCAGAGCTCAGAGATAGATGAAGTACCAGCATAAAGATAGAAAATGGCAAAAGATCCCAACTTTTCATTGAACTTAAGGTATCCAGAGGAAGATTGATAATAGAGGGGGAGCAAGAAACTTTGTCGTAGATAGGCAATCTCAAGAGGTGTGCCCTGAGCTATGGCACCTGAAGCAAATAAAGTCTCCTTTTGGGCAGTCCTTGGCCATGTGGTTCTATTTATGGCAGAAAAAACACTACTTTGGTGAAGAAGAATGGAAAGCAAAGCTCTTTCTGGAGGAAATTTTTTTTATTTTTTGTAGGAGACCTTTGTCCAGCCTTCTTCAAGATTCGGATCTGAACATAGATGAGGAAGAGGAAGAATGCCCTTTTGAGAAAACGTAAGGATACGAGAATGAGTTGGCAGTTGTCCTTAGGGAAAAAGGAAGTAAAGAGTTTTGGAAATTGGTGGAGGTGAACTGGCTGTGCACGTTGGCAACGTGTGAGCACTGATTGGAGCAGATGGAAAGGTTACCATTAATGTGACGTGGAAGGGCGGTTGCAAGCCTCCATTGCTTACCTTCATATAAATCTAAATATCGCCCTCCTAATCACACTCCTAATCGCCCTCCCTCCATTGAAAAGATTGGTAAGTAATTAAGTTTGTTGACCTTATAAGACATTGTATCAGCTTAATTAGTGCTTAGAATGTGATTACCACTAAATGACTCAATGCTTCTACAAATGGAGAGACGATTAACGGTGATGATCTATATATGCTTCTAAAAATACCTATAGGTATGAATGTCACTATCTAAGTCAGAGGAGATCATCCAAAGCTAAAAGAAGCAAAGAAACGGGTGAAGCAACATAGAAGAACAACGTGAACAATGTACACTGATTCACATTGGCGCGGCAATCATTACTGACGCGCGTTGGCGTGGCAGTCATCACTGACGCGCGTTGGCGCGGTAGTCATAACTAACGAGCATATGCGTGACAGTCATCTCTGATGCGCGTACGCGCGGCAATCATCACTGACGCGCGTATTCATGGGGCGTTGTCTTGTGATTTGCTGACGGTTTTGACATCTTCTGAGAGTCCGCGTGGCATCATCACAAAAGGAGAACGTGTATTGACATGGAAGGATAGTTACAGGCCGAGAAAAGTGGTATTTCGTGGGCTCAAGGTCGTGGGAAGATAGTTATAAACATAGCTGAAACATCCCCTTCAGCCACGGTAGTCTACACTGACGTGTTAAAGGCCGCGACAGTGACGACTGACGTGGCCAAAGAGATAGTTTCTGGTCAATCCTTTCAGTTCCATTCCACAGTAATGGACCCCTATCCTTATAAATACCTCTTTACACGTGAAACAAAGGGGGAAGAGCAGAGAGACTTGAGCTTTTGGTGAATTGGAGCAAGAGAGAGAGTCCTCATTCCTCACAAATATTTTCAGGAAGCTTTTGGCGATTCCTAGAGATCTAAGCTCAGACTTGATCTTTGGAAGAGTGAACATCTTACATCGATAAGATATTCGCTTAAGATTCTTACTTCGATAAATGAAGAAGAATATCCAAAAGGCTTCACGATTTAATCAGAATCTGTGAATCGCTGGTCCACGGGCTAACGCACCATCGGCACAGGCAAAGATCCCACAAAAGCAGGAATTGATAAACGATTCCTGTGTTATTTTCTAGAGAGTTGTAATTTTCTTCTTATTGTGTAAGAGAAGTCTTATAAAAAGACTATTTGTTTTGAATTTGTTATAATCGGCTAAAGATATAATGAATTCCATAATGAAACCAACTTTCGACGAAAACAAACTGGCGACCATAGTGGGTACTCCATGTACTCCATTGGGTACACGAGTATAAACTGTTTCGCCTAACTCCAAAGAGTATACGAGTATAAACTGCTTCTCCATAAACTCCAAAGAGTATACGAGTATAAACTGCTTCTCTATATACTCCATTGGGTACACGAGTATAAACTATTTCCCCTAACTCCGAAGAGTATACGAGTATAAACTGCTTCTCCATGAACTCCGAAGAGTATACGTGTATAAGCTGCTTCTCTATGTACTCCATTGGGTACACGAGTATAAACTGTTTTCCCTAACTCCAAAGAGTATACGAGTATAAACTACTTCTTTATGTAACTCTAAAGAGTACACGAATATAAACTGCTTCTCCATGTAACTCCGAAGAGTATACGAGTATAAACTGCTTCTCCATGTACTCTATTGGGTACACGAGTATAAACTGTTCCCCCTAACTCCAAATAGTATACGAGTATAAACTGCTTCTCCATGTACTCTATTGGGTACATGAGTATAAACTGTTTCCCCTAACTCCAAATAGTATACGAGTATAAACTGCTTCTCCATATACTCCATTGGGTACACGAGTATAAACTGTTTCCCCTAACTCTAAAGAGTATAAGAGTATAAACTGCTACTTCATGCACTCTAAAGGGTATACGAGTATAAAGTGTTTCCCGAACCTCCGACTGATATGAGAGGTTAAAAAATTGCTTCCTTAAATTGTGCGCTCCAATAATGTAACCAAATTTGATTAGACTCAGGTTCATCTAAAAGCTGGGGGTGGATACGAGGTTATCATGGCTGAATACGAAGGCAAGAACCAAGACCTGATTCTGTATCAAGAACAGCAACATTGCTCACGAACGAGAAAGTACTATCCCTAGTACATTCAGGGTAACCTATTTTAACGGAAAGTTCCTGGAGAATGCTATATATGATATTCTTAAGGATAACCTTAAACTAATTGATTATTTAAGGTGAAAACCAATCATCTGAATAATCCACTCTTAATCATGATAAAAAATAATTAAGAACCTCCCGCTGTGGCTATTTAATCATGTCCAAAATGATTAAAACCCTCCCACTGTGATTTTCAGAGCACTCTTTCATTAAGATGAGATTCAATGACTTCATCAAGTCAATCGTCCTTCACGAAACTCTGAAATCCTTTAAGGATGAAGCATGTCCTATTTTCTTTTCCTTCATGTGATTCTTGGTTGGTTTCAATCATCGGGATCAATTTTGCCAACTCCTACTGTGACTTTTCAAGCACTCTTTCGTTGATATGAGATTCAATGATCTCATCGGGTCAATCTTTCCTCACGAAACTCCTACGGTCTAATTGTGGAGTGCTGGATGATTCATAGTCCTCCACCATAAAATCCCTCATCAATCAAATTAACTGATGGTGGGTCCACCAAAATGATTTGTGGTTAAATCCACCCAAACTATCGCTGTGTTCGAGCCTTTAACACTCCCACTGTTGAGCCCTGACACAACACTCAAAATTTCAATCCATGACAATTAGCAAACCCCTTTTCGTTTTAAAGTCTTATCACTGGTTACCAAAAAGCTCTTCTGACTGATTTGTGCAAATCTATATTACTATTGTTATTTGTACCTCCAAACTCCTATTTGGCCAAACCTTTAAACAGTTAGAACCAAAACAAAAATCCCCTCTCGATTCCTTCCATTAACGAGAGGTTCACAAATTGAACGATCAAACCTTTAAACAGTTAGGATCGTCTCAAATCCCTATTTGGTCAAACCTTTAAACAGTTAGGATCAAAGCCAAAATCCACCCTCGATTCCTTCCATGAACGAGAGGTTCACAAATTGAACGATCAAACATTTAAACAGTTAGGATCATCTTAAATCCTCATTTGGTCAAACATTTAAACAGTTAGGACCAAAGCTAAAATCCACTCTTGATTCCTTCCATGAACGAGAGGTTCACAAATTGAACGATCAAACCTTTAAACAGTTAGGATCGTCTCAAACTCCCATTTGGTCAAACCTTTAAACAGTTAGGGCCAAAACTAAAATCCACTCTCGATTCCTTCTATGAACGAGAGGTTCATAAATTGAACAATCAAACATTTTAATAGTTAGGATCATCTCAAACTCCCATTTGGTCAAACTTTTAAACAGTTAGGGCTAAAGCCAAAATCCACTCTCGATTCCTTCTATGAACAAGAGGTCCACAAATTAAACAATCAAATCTTTTAACAGTTAGGATCGTCTCAAACTCCTATTTGGTCAAACCTTTAAACAGTTAGGACCAAAACTAAAATCCCCTCTCGATTCCTTCCATAAACAAGAGGTTCACAAATTGAACGATTAAATCTTTTAATAGTTAGGATTGTCTCAAATTCCTATCTGGTCAAACCTTTAAACAGTTAGGGCCAAAGCTAAAATCCCTCTCGATTCCTTCCATAAACAAGAAGTCCACAAATTGAACGATCAAACATTTAAACAGTTAGGATCGTCTCAAACTCCTACCCGGTCAAACCTTTAAAAAGTTAGGACCAAAGCCAAAGTCCTCTCTTGACTCCTTCCATGAACGAGAGGTCCACAAATTGAACGATCAAACTTTTTAACAGTTAAGATCATCTCAAACTTTACTCGGTCAAACCTTTAAACGGTTAAGACCAAAATCGGAATCACCTCTCGATAAATGAAAGGTTTCCACACAATCCCCACTCAATCAAACCTTTAAATAGTTAGGACCAAAGTTGGAATTCCATCTTGATAAATGAGAAATCCACTTTTGGATTCGATAATAAATCCTTTTAACAGTTAGGGTTATCTAAATCTTCTCGATTCTCGGAGTGGAGATCTCACTCTTAGTTTCACCCTTCAGATTCTCGAAGTGGAGATCCTACTTTGGGTTTCTTTTGCAGCAGGAGATAGAATATAAAAAATTTTCCTCTCCAGCATCGGGTTCATCTCTACCAACAAAAAAGAGACCAGGAGATTGAATATAAAATTCTTCCTCTCCAGCATCGGGTTCATCTCTACCAACAAAAAAGAGATTAGGAGATAGAATATAAAATTCTTCCTCTCCAGCATCGGGTTTATCTCTACCAATAAAAAAAGAAAGCAGGAGATAGAATATAAAATTCTTTCTCTTTAGTGTTAGGTTCATCTTTTAACCAAAAAGACATAACCCATCAACATTTCCAAATCCATGTTTGATGCATTGGGGACTTTATCTCGATCCCTTATTAAAGATAAGCCTATGCCTAGCGCACGTTACCGGGTGGTCCGTTCCTGCAAAAACGATCAAGCCTATGTATTCAACATCATAGCACCAAGTCCAAGAGAGTTTACTCTTTTAGCATAACGTTACATGTAGAACGGACTTAAACAACCTGCATGCTAGCCCGATTCAAACGGTAGCCGGTAAATATTTATCAAATCCGTTGATGGCTGAGGGTTTGCCAAAAATCCTATAAATACGATAGTCACTGAAGCACCAGCTTCATTAGTTGGTCACATGACTTGATTATCTGACAAACTCAGAATAAAATCCATACTTGCAGATGAACCGACCTGAACAATTGGTCCTGCAGCCTAAACTACTCCCCCATGCTCCAACACCTTAAGAGCTTAAACTGTGTAGACTCCAGTCAAAGTATGATTATAAACGATGTTCTCATGAAGGCTGATGCGTTGATAATCAATTCAATATTGATTCAGCAACAAGAGCTAAATTCACAAATCGAAACACCAGCTTCAGTTTAAGATTTCGACAACGGTCAAGCGATAAACGTAGTACCAGAAGAATTTTAGCTATTCTATAAAGAACTGAGTAGACTAAAAGATGAAGAAGTCAAGAGTTAAAGCCGTTCACAGGTCCTTCTACATGATCTCCTCAATTAAGTACTGAATGAATTACAAATAAGACATATTTTATCCAAAGTATCCCAGACTCCTCTATATAAAAATGAGTCTGAGATAATTTGGAGGGGGTATCTGTAGGCGTCTAAAAATTCCTAGGTATGAATGTCACTATCTAAGTCAGAGGAGATCATCCAAAGCTTAAAGAAGCAAAGAAACAGGTGAAGCAACATAGAAGAACAACGTGAACAATGTACACTGATGCACATTGGCGCGACAGTCATTACTGACGCGCGTTGGCGCGGCAGTCATCACTGACGCGCATTGGCGCGGCAGTCATAACCGACACGCGTATGCGTGACAATCATCTCTGACGCGCGTAGGCGCGACAGTCATCACTGACGAGCGTATTCATGGGGCGTTGTCTTGTGATTTGCTGATGGTTTTGACATCTCTGAGAGTCCATGTGGCATCATAACAAAAGGAGAACGTGTACTGACGTGGAAGGATAGTTACAGGCCGAGAAAAGTGGTCTTTTGTGGGCTCAAGGTAGTGGGAAGGCAGTTATAAATGTGGCTGAAACTGTCCCTTCAGCCGCGGCAATCTACACTGACACACTAAAGGCCGCGGCAGTGACGACTGACGCGCCCAAAGAGACAGTTTCTGGTCAATCCTTTCAGTTCCATTTCCATAGAAATTGACCCCTATCCCTATAAATACCTCTTTACACGCGAAACAAAGGGGGGAGAGCAGAGAGACTTGAGCTTTTTGTAAATTGCAGCAAGAGAGAGAGTCCTCATTCCTCACAAACATTTTCAGGAAGCTTTTGTCGATTCCTAGAGATCTAAGCTCGGACTTGATCTTTGGAAGAGTGAACATTTTACATCGATAAGATATTCGCTTAAGATTCTTACTTCGATAAACGAAGAAGAATATCGAAAAGCCTTCACGATTCAATCAGAATCTGTGAATCAATGGTCCACGGGCTAACTCACCCCCCGACACAGGCAAAGGTCCCACAAAAACAGGAATTGATAAACGATTCTTGTGTTATTTTCTAGAGAGTTGAAATTTTCTTCTTATTGTGTAAGAGAAGTCTTATCAAAAGACTATTTCTTTTGAATTTGTTATAATTGACTAAAGATATAATGAATTCTACAATGAAACCAACTTTCGACGAAAACAATCTATAAATATTAAAGACATGCAATTGTCACATCTCGATTAAAGCATAAAAACAATTTCTTTCCCTCCTTTTAAAGTCCTTTTAAATATTACACCAAAACTTTAAAGTTATGGTCAGGATTGAGGTTTATATTTTTATACTCCAACATGCCTTCTCAAGTTGAACGTATTTGCTGAAACTTGGACCCATGCGGTGGTGTCAATTTTTAAAAAATCTGCTTTAAATTCATGGCAGGAGGGATTTGGACTTGAGTTGCTCTGATACCATATTAAAATCCCTCTAATAATTAATTACATCGAACCTTTTAAGTTACGATGAAGATTGAGAGTTATATTTTTATATTCTAACACCTCATGATACAAAAGACTTTCCAATGTAAATCCTAGAGAAACTAACATGGTGTATGAGAACTCACTAACTTGGGCACCTAAAGACTTCTCGCCATTTTTGTTGTGAGCTCAGATTGCCGGAGGAGCAACAATCTATGCTATCTATCATGTCTATGTCTCACAAGACCAACATCTTTGTTATAAACACACTTAAGTACTATTGAATCTTTCCGTGTGGATCTCGAAGGTACATAGGGACCCCATCGTAATCTAGTATTAACACAAACAGTTAAAAGAGGAGTGCAAATTGAATATCAAATCCATACAAAAAAAAGGATAAAAATAGTCAAGTCATCATTAAAGTAATGTTAAACTCTTTACTTCTTCATTAAGTATCAATTTACCTATTATCCCTCTTAGTATAAGATCCATAACATGCTATATATAGCATCATTCATGCCCTCAAACTTATCTCAGTGTCCTCTCACCATTTTGAAGAGTATTTGTTTCATGGGGCTTGTCTTCATGGTTTAGGGCATAAATTTTATTGCAACTTTAATTGCGGTGCAAGTGTTCATTACTTGTCAAGTTGTTGCAACGACTGTCACGTATAGTTGAGTTATTAGTGCTTGGTCAATTTCAAAATTATGCAATTTATGAGCAGTTGCAATTACATACCTTTAGTTTGAGCATTTGCAATTTAAATCACTTTTGTTTCTCAAAAGGCTACAACTCGAACATATATTTACTCAAATGTGCATTCATTACAAACTTGAGGTGTTTAGCAACCGCATGCAGTTAAACATATGTATTAGCTATAACGTTTGTTAGCTATACAATGACATGTAGCTAGGGGTGTGCATGAGCCAGGCCAAGTCTGACCCATGAACTAGCCTGTCAGGTTTTGAACGAGGCCAGTTTAGGCTTGGGCTTGGGAGGGTCTCGGCTGGTCGGGTTGAGGACTCTATAACTAGGTTTTGGGCTGAATCCAACCCTATCCCCGGATTGCATGGAGCCTAGCTAGGTCCGACCCGGTCCATGATGGTTCAGATCGTAGGTAAGCTCGCATTCTTTTTTTTTCAAATTTTTTGCTAGATTACTATGTATAATTTAAAGAGGAAAATCTATATTTTACCTTTATGAAAAATCTAAACCCTATAAATTTACAATTGGTGATTGAATTATAACAAAAGATTCACAATAATTTGAGCATTCTTGGTAAATCGAATGACTATAAAATATTTATTAAAATACTAGATAGAATTTAGAAATTCTCTACTACTTAGATTATACTCAAAATTATAATTTTTAATTGATTTGCTACTAAAATTTTATTAACATATGATCATCACCTAAGGCAGGCCGGGTCAGGCTAGACCAGATCGGATGGAGCACGAATCGGTCTACTTCTTTTTACTATGTTTAGAACAGAACCTAGCTTGGCCCAAGGCTAGGATATCAAAGACTACATTAGACCTAGCTCACTGTGGACCAGACCATATCTATCTTAACCCAAGACGGGCTTGGTCGGCCCGCCGTTTGGACGGCCCCACTCGAAGCCCTACACGCAGGCGCAAAAGTCGAAGGCCTTCCATCACATCAAACCAAACCGTCACTTCCTTCTAGAAAGCATTAATTGTTCAATATGTTGGAGAACGTATAGTTGAGTTTCTTGTACATACGCACAAAACTTGTTGGCAATTAAAATGATAAGTAATTAAGTTAACGGATGGCCCCTTACCAATACAGTTGAAGACGCATTTAAGTTTTGGATTGACGCCAAGCTACCAACGCTCGTACAAGTAATGAAGTAAACGCTACTCTCAACTTCTAACTTAAATCATAAATTATGAGCACGCAGCCGGACAATCTATGAATAAAGTCTTAATCTTGTAAGCGCAGCAAGGAGACGAATTTATTGCTGCACTTCAGATTTCGGGAAATAAAAAGGGAAAATTGCTCGGAGAAACCAAAATAAGTTGGCTCATACATCCTCACCCCCAGTCCAATAACCATAACCATAAACCCCTAACAGTGAAAAAGAAGTGCAACTAAGCCCCAAACCCACTGCCCAAAAAAAACATTCCTAAATTACCATTCTTCCCAAATAGTTCATCTTCCTCCTCTATTGTGACGCCCCTGGGTTCACACAAGGCTGCAGTCCGAGGTGAAACCA
>BQKN01021398.1:0-11472 GCA_022839385.1 Asparagus kiusianus | reverse complement strand
TCTGAGAGGAATGGGTGTTTTTCGGGTGTAAAACAATATATAGGAGCTAACTAAACCCGACCCGAAACCCACAAACCCGAAATGAAAGAAGCCAGAAAAACCCCGATGAGTTGACTCATGCCTTATCATGGGTCGACTCATGGTCATGGGTCGACTCATAATTTTTATGAGTCGACTCAGCAGAAGAAAAATGGGAACAGGACACGATGTCATGAGTCGACTTATGACAGGCGTAAGTCGACTCAACCTGATCAGTCGACTCATGACATGTTATGAGTCGACTCATGAACAAAAATCTGCATACTTCGATTTCTTTTGCACACGATTTGCAAACTTGCAACTCATCCTCATACCTGAGGCATATACACATGCTCATAAGCTCAAATATCATTTCCATGCATGACCATGCAACAAAGATATTTATAATATAGATTAAATATCTTTATTCACTCATATTCACACTTGTAAGTTGTCAAAATCAACAGGGTCTTACATCTATCCTCATCTGCACCTTCTCCTCCTCTCCTCCTTCCCCCTCCTCTCCGACCCCCTCCTCGGCTCCGTCTGCCTCCTCCCTCCCCTCCCATCCTCCTCCCTCCTCATCCGCATCCTCTCCTCCTCCCCCTTCCCCCTCCTCCTCGACCCCCTCCTTAGCTCCACCGCCAATGGGTAGCTCGAGGTCTGAGTCCTGATTCTTGATCTCTTTATTGGGTATGCTTCAATTTTTGATTTTTAATGAATTTCTGTGATCTGGCCTTTTTGGGTAATTTTTTTTTGTTGTTGTGATTTTTTTGTTGTTGTAATTTTTTTCCGCCGGCCCCACTCCTCATCGCCGACCGCCGGCCCCACTCCTCCGACGACCTAGAGGTGAGTTCTAATCTTCTCAAATTTCCATCCTAAATCCTTAGGAGTTTAGTTTTTGATGTTTTATCAGTAAATCGAATGGCGAACGAGATTCGATCTCGAAAGGAATTATTTCTAGGGTTCGAAAATCCATCAAATTTGTTTATTTTACCTAAAATTTTGGACTCAGGAATCTAAATTAGAGTTTGTTTGTTTATAATGATTTGAAGCATTAGCTTATTTTTTTCACAAAATTCTTAATTTTTTTGGTGTTCGCAGTAGAAATGAAAGGATTTAACTAAGGAGAGGCTAGTAAAGTGTTCCTTGCTAAATTACAAGCTTGGGAAGACACTTGGTATTAGGTCATTTGGAATGGTGAAGATTGCTGAGCATGTTTTGATTGGGCATAAGATCGCCATCAAGATTCTTAATCGGCGCAAAATTAAGAATATGTGATGGAGGAGAAATGTATATTTTTATCATGGGATGGTTAATCTTCAAAAATAGTTTTTAGATATTTGTTTCATTATAATTTTCCTTAGTTTCCCAGGAGAAAACGATACCGATGAGTGTTCATTTTGAACGGGTATTTACCAAATCATAATGTTACTATAACATGCATGTGTGTAACAATACTAGTGCTAACTTCCGTGCATAACAACTAGTTGCAACCTAAATATTATGCTGTGGTTAAGCAACTTTTGGACACATTGTTTGTTAGTAGACGGTTTCCTGTGATATGTGTGATTTACTTACTGCTTTAGCATGCAAAGAAAAGCCTTTTATGTTTGTTTATCATGTGGGATTATCTTAACTTGTAGAAAATTTTATTGGATTTTACGTTTGTGCCCTATATGTGATATTTAGTATTTTGTGTGATTTATGTGTTGTTATGTGATATTTTGGTAATTTTTGTGACTTATGCTGCTGTTATGTGATATTTTGGTATTCTGTGTGACTTATATTGCTGTTATGTGATATTTTGGTATTCCATGTGATGTATGGTGTTGTTATGTGACATTTTGGTATTCTGTGTGACATATGCTATTGTTATGTGATATTTTTACATTCTGTGTGATATATTCTCGTTACCAGTTACATATGTTGCAGTTTAAGTGTTATGTGATATTTTTACAGATATAATTGTTGCATACATGCATATTTTTTCATCAAGGCGATCCTAGAGAGAAGGGAGACAATAAATATTGAAGCCTTACAAAGGGAGTCTGAGATGTTAGGAGCATGTCTGAGATGTTAGGAGCATGACTTGCTGCTCAAATCATATGCGAACGTGGTGAATGGAAGAAGTTGCAATTGAAGTTAGATATTGACGATCCATAATATCTTTTGTACTTTGGGGGTAATGATGTACCATTAATTGAGTGGAAGTATTAGACAACCACATGTATCTGTTTCATTTGTTGGATGTTTACTAGCTGTTTGTAAATGATAAAATGTGTATTTGTAATTTATTGGTGATCTTTGTTCTTTAGCATATAATACGTTAAGCAACACTTGAGGCAAAACCCATCGCTCTAAACTTCAATTTATAATACTAAACAACATGAAGTACACATCTAGAATACACATCTAGAAATATATCTTTTATATGAGGTACACATTTAACGTTCACATATAATACGTTAATGTCACATATGAGGTCTCAATGTCACATGTAATACTCAAAAGTCACAAATCAGATCTAAATATCACATATAAGGTAGAACCGTCACATGTAGGATTGAATTGTCACATATAACATTGAAATATCATTATTCCAAAAAATCCATCATTTTCCCATTTAACCTTAAATAACTAAGTTACAATTTCAACCCATCATCCCATTTCCTTCGTGTAACCAATCTACAACAATGTTTCCTAAAATTTTATTCAATAAATAACGTACTTTGGCGAACCATATATGTGATATTTCAATGTTATATGTGACAATTCAATCGTACATGTGATAGTTCTACCTTATATGTGATATTTAGATCTGATTTGTGACTTTTGAGTATTACATGTGACATTGAAACATCATATGTGACGTTAATGTATTATATGTGAACGTTAGATGTGTACCTCATATAAAAGATATATTTCTAGATGCGTACCATTCTAGATGTGTACTTCATCTTGTTGAGAATAATAAATTAAAGTTTAGAGCGATGGTTTTTGCCTCAAGTGTTGCTCAACGTATTTCAAAATTATTGGAGTTTGCTGCATACAAGTATACGTTTGTCTGTTATGTGTGATCTTTACTCGTCTCATGTGGCAATACTCTATTATACATGACTCTTATTTGTGTTATGTGATATTTTACTATTATTTGTGACAGTTTTCGTTTATATGTGACATTTATCTGTTATGAATATTGAAGCCTTGTAAAGGGAGTCTGAGATTAACGTTGATCCATGGACAACTAAATCGAATAGCTATCTATGTCCTAAAGTAGAAAAAATTCTTCAACAAAATTGCATGAAGGGAAGCACTCTTGAAGTATTGTTGAAGGACATAACCGAGTCACGTGCACTGAACCTATCCAAGACTAACGTTTCCTGGTAGAATTCAAACTCTTTTGTGACTGTTGTCTGTTAGATGTTGTTAGACCCTAGGGGGTGAATAGGGTCTTATGCTAATTTAATCCGATTTAAATACCAATTAAAACTAATTAACAAATATATCCTAGCAAGTATGATATGCTACAAGATATGTGAGCTAGGATAAGCAATATGAACAATGAGATATATCCTATATGATAAAAATATATGCAAGGATATATAAACTAATATAATGGTGATATAATCAAACTACAAATGTGATAGGGTAAAATATACAAGAGTAAAGGCAATTAACGATATAAGATAAATGCATAAGAAAATGCGCCAATGACAAACTCAAACACACTCAAATGATCACGGAGTTCGGACCTTCTGTCCTACGTCTCCGCTCCCCACTCCCGGGGAGAAATCCACTATCACAACCGGGTTTTCTACGCTCACCCGAATAACGTTTACACCTCACACTCGGTTTTCTAGCTAACCGAAAACTTCACAACTACACAATTGATCTCCACGAGATCGCACTCACAATGTCGGTTTTTAACGTTCACCGATCAACGTCTATACTCCCTCACACTCGGTTTTCTAGCTCACCGAAAACCTTACAATCTCATAATATAATAAATGATTTATTTTCTACAATAGATGAGAACTCAATGTTACAACTCTCACCAACCCAAATATACTATGTATGAAAATACAATAAGCTCATGTGGGTGTGTGTAAGCAATGAGTGAAATAAAATCAAATCTAAACTCAATATAAAAACTAGCTTTAACGAATGATAATCAAATAACTAAGCAAATATAAAGCTAGATAAGAGTTTAGAAAAATTTTCTATAAATACAAAAAAGAGGATGAAGAAAATTGAGGATGAATCCCTCAATTGACAACATAAGCTTCCTCCTTTGTAAACACAAACCCCAAACTTAAAACAAACTATAAACCCCTCTTAAACTTGTTTAAAACTCTCTCATTATATATAAAATAATAAATACAATGGGGTATATATAGGATAAAAGAAAACAACCCAAAAAACCCTAAAAAACCACTAAAAGACAAAAATCAGCAAGTTACCGTTACTGTGCAACGGTAACATTGGCGGTTGACCGTCGCGGTCGACCGCGAGAAGAAAAACTCAAAAACTACTCTCTGGATTGCGTACGGTCGATCGTCAACATCGACCGTACTGTATCACGGTTGACCGCACTGTAGCAACGTGCACAAATAGTTTCAGGTTTTGACAGATTCTAGAAATTTGTGTATCTGATTTTATAAAATCAATTAAAAATAGTAAATCAACTCCAAAAATCATAATATTTTGAGGGAAGGTTCTAGACATGAAGATAAATATGTTAAAGAAAGAATTTCTAAAAACTAACTTCCCAGTTGAGAGAAATAAATGTTTGAACACAGATAAATAGTTTCTGAAAAACTACTGAAAACTCGGTTTTGTAAATTCAATTGAAAATAATAAAACAACTCCAAAATTAGTAAAACTTGGAGAAATGTTTGTATATATGAATATAAGCATGTAAACAAAGAAATTTTTTAAATTGCATTTTCTAATTATGAAAACTCATGTATTTTGCAAGTATGTCCAAAACATGAAAAGTTGATATACATGAAATTTGATGTTTTGACATAAACACAACTTTAAAACATTTTCAAACGTTCTTATAGACTTAATAAAGGATATAAAATGTTGTTATGAAGTCTATAAACTAGAAACACAATATTTTCATAAATATGCATATTCTATGTAATATTTTCTAAAACACAATAGTAAATATGAAATATGTAATCTCATATTTATAAACATGGAAACCCCAAAACATTTATGTATATACATATAACTATATATATATGAGAAACCAATACTTGTATAAGTGTATGTGATTTGAGCTTAAAGTACCAACACACATAATATAAACTGCTAAACTAAATTACCCAAGCTATAATCTTGATCTTCAATAAGCTAAGCTAAATTACCCAAGCTATAATCTTGATCTTCAATAAGCTAAACTAAATTACCCAAGCTATAATCTTGATCTTCAATAAGCTCAACTTGGTACACTTGCAAATGAAGCTTGTAACTGGATCTTTAACTTGAATTGTATTGGCTTCACTCCACAATTCCGTCAACCTCCATTGGATATAATCGTTGAAGCGCAATCCATCTAACCTCCAACATATTGTTTGTCTAGAATAAATATAAAACACAAACACTAGACAAACAATATTAGATGAAAATTATTTGTAAATCATCATCAAAACAAGAAGGCCAACAATCTCCCCCTTTTTGATGATGACAAACAATTTGCAAAAAGGATATATGCATAAAAGTAAATGAGTATACAAAGTATAATATATCATGCATATAAATAAAAAAGAATATACTCACAATATTTTTCCTCCTTTGACAACATCAAAAAGGGAAAAACAAAAGAATAAAGAGCGCGAAAGCTCCCCCTATCAAAATCCATGAGTGAGTATATAAAAAAATAAAAAGATATAGGGATTGCTCCCTCTATCAAAATGCCTTAATGAAGTATATGCAATAAAGACCAAGGCAAAAACATAGAAACTATGTATAAAAAGATTTATGAAATCAAAACAAAGAGAAACATGATAATCATGAAAAAAATTCAAATGAAAACAAATCAACCAAATAAAATCATAAATCAAATTAAATTCATAAACACAAATTTTTTAAAACTAAGAAATGAAAAATAAAAACATTAAAAAATCTTGATTTAAAATAATCAAAATGGCTTTGGCACCCAAACACTATTGGTGCCGAAAAATTTAGGAACATGACCCCTATCATTTAAGCTCAAAGCCCTAGGGTTATGAACCCTCTTAGGCGCATGTGGTGTACTAACACGGTCAAAATAAAAATTACTCAAATGACCCTTCCGATTACAATAAGTACAATGAAAAGAAAACATTTGCTTATGTTGACCAAACGGTTGTGCACGGGAGTCATTTGCAAAAATAGATTGTTCTTTAAAATTATTTTGCAAATGGGAAACTCTCTTCAAATCAAAACAAAACTTGGTCAAATGACCAAATCTACCACAATGATCACACTTAAACTTTTATGATCTTTTAAAATCATTTGGCAAAAGTGAAGTCTTTTTCAAATCATAGCAAAATTTTGCCAAATGGCCAAAATGTCCACAAAGATCACATTTGAACACATTAGCATGTTTATGATGTGCACGATAAACATGTGCATGTGTATGTGATGAAAAAGCTACATGAGATGCACAATGAGTTAGCATTGTTATGTTTGTGTGCATCATAGCAAAATCTAGCAAGATGGTCTTTACGACTGCAAATTGTGCATTTGTAGACTTTGCTATATATGTGTGCATGATGAGGGGATGATTTTGACTTAGACTTGACACACGTATTCACAAGCTTCTTATGGTTGTTAATGCATGTATTAAGAGTTGAATCTAAAGAAGAAATACGGTTTTTAACATTGTTCAACATATCATTAGGCATATTAGCATTAACTTTAGAAGTAGAACATAAATAATTATTTATAAAAGAAGCAGTATTATTTTTTATGTTCTTTACTTCTAACATGGCATTTTCTTTTTCATGAGTTAGACTAGCAACATTTAAAGTTAAAGAAACATGATCCAATTTTAATATTTCATTGTTTCTTTTAAGGATCACATTTTCATTGGAAATAGTTTCAAACTTAGATGCTAACAACTCATGATCAGATTTTAAATTATCATGCTTGCATTTTAAATCAATAAAATCATTTTACAATTTGTTGTAGGCATGTAATAATTTTTTACCAGCACAAGCAAGTTCATCACTAGATAAATCATTATCGGGTTCGAACTCGCAAACCTCACTAGGGCTATCGCCTAGTGGCCATGTGCATGATGCTCCGTATGAACTTAAAGTCGGATCCTCCAAAACTTGTTAGATTGCCTCCAAGTCCCCTTGATGCGCTTCTATGAATTTCCACAATGTATACGCGCTATCGAAAGAATCAAGCTTGTTAGACATAAATGAATCAAATGCATTTAATAAAAAATCTAACATAAGCTTGTTCATAATAAACATATTTTTATCATGTTTGCTCCACTTAGATTTCTCCAACGTGGGCACAATATAAGTACAATCAATGATTTCTCATAAATTAATATTTTTAGATTGAATAAATATTTTGAATCTAAAGCACCATTGAGCATAGGGGAAACATTGAATTTAGGAGCAATACTAGAATCATAGCCTAAGATGCACCGTGCATATCCATAATGTATATATATGCAAGCAAGATACAAAAATCTTAAAATTAGATTAGCACAAAAAGATAACTTGGATCTTTAACTCAAGACGATTAGACCTTAAATCAAAGAGTACCAAGCTCTGATACCAATTGTTAGACCCTAGAGGGGGGTGATTAGGGTCTAACAGATGTTACTTTTGATATTTTGTTGTGACATTTACTACTTAATTGTGACATATTACCTGTTCGTGTACCTTATTGGTATTAACTGTGATACCAGTAACAACTTTACTTTCAGATTCCATTTAATATGCTAAAAAACAAAGACCACCAATAAATTACAAATGCAAATTTTATTATTTACAAACAGCTAGTAAACATTCAACATCCAACAAATGAAACAGTTACATGTGGTTGTCTAATACTTCCACTCAATCAATGATACATCATTACCCTCAAAGTACAAAAGATATTCTGGATCGTCAATATTTAACTTCAATTGCAACTTCTTCCATTCACCACGTTCGCATATGATTTGAGCAGCAAGTCATGCTCCTAACATCTCAGACTCCCTTTGCAAGGCTTTAATATTTATTGTCCCCCTTCCCTCTAGAATCATCTTGATGAAAAAATATGCATGTATGCAATAACTATATCTGTAAAAATATCACATAACACTTAAATTGCAGCATATGTAACTGCTAATGAGAATATATCACACAGAATGTAAATTATCACATAACAACAGCGCATATGTCATATAAAATACCAAAATGTTACATAACAGCAGCATACATCACACAGAATACCAAAATGTCACATAACAGCAGCAAAAGTCACACAGAATACCAAAAAATCACATAACAGCAGCATAAGTCACACAGAATACCAAAATATCACATAACAGCAGCATAAGTCACACAAAATACCAAAATATCACATAACAGCACATAAATCACACAAAATACCAAATATCACATATAGGGCACAAACGTAAAAGGAGATTATCTCAAATTTTCATTGATAATCACATCCAATAAAAGTTTCTACAAGTTAAGATAATCCCACATGATAAACAAGCATAAAAGGCTTTTCTTTGCATGCTAAAGCTGTAAGTAAATCACCTATATCGCAGGAAACTGTCTACTAACAAACAATGTGTCCAAAAGTTGCTTAACCACAGCATAATATTCAGGTTGCAACTAGTTGTTATGCATGAGAGTTAGCACTAGTATTGTTGCACACATGCATGTTGTAGTAACATTATGATTTGGTAAATACCCGTTCAAAATGAACACTCATCAGTATCATTTTCTCATGGGAAACTAAGTAAAATTATAATGAAACAAATATCTAAAAACTATTTTTGAAGATTAACCATCACATGATCAAAATATACATTTCTCCTCCATCTCATATTCTTAATCTTGTGCCGATTAAGAATCTTGATGGCGACCTTATGCCCAATCAAAACATGCTCAGCAATCTTTACCTTTCCAAATGACCCAATACTCAGTGTCTTCCCAAGCTTGTAATTTGGAAAGGAACACTTTACTAGCTCCTCCTTAGTTAAATCCTTTCATTTCTACTACAAACCCCAAAAAAAATTTAAGAATTTTGTGAAAAAAAAGCTAATGCTTCAAATCACTGTAAACAAACAAACTCTAATTTGGATTCCTGAGTCCAAAATTTTAGGTAAAATAAACAAATTTGACGGATTTTCGAACCCTAGAAATAATTTCTTTTGAGATCGAATCTCGTTCGCCATTCGATTTACTGATAAAACATCAAAAACTAAACTCCTAAGGATTTAGGATAGAAATTTGAGAAGATTAGAACTCACCTCTAGGTCGTCGGAGGAGGGGGGAGAGGGAGGGGATGGGCCTGGAGGAGGAGTGGGGCCGGAGGTCGGCGGAAAAAAATTATAACAACAAAAAAATCACAACAACAAAAAAATTTACCCAAAAATGCCAGATCACAGAAATTTATTAAAATCAAAATTTGAAGCATACCCAGTAAAGAGATCAAGAATCAGGATTCAGACCTCGAGCTACCCATTAGCAGCGGAGCCAAGGAGAGGGTCGGGGAGGAGAGGAGGGGGAAGGGGGAGGAGGAGAGGATGCAGATGAGAAGGGAGGAGGAGGGGAGGGAGGGGAGCAGGCGAACGGAGCCGAGGAGGGGGTCGGAGAGGAGCGGGAAGGAGGAGAGGAGGAAAAGGTGCAGATGAGGATAAAGGAGGAGGGGAGGGGAGGAGGAAGATGAACTATTTGGGAAGAAGGGTAATTTAGAAATGTTTTTCTTGGGCAGTGGGTTTGGGGCTTAGTTGCACTTTTTTTAACTTTTAGGGGTTTATGGTTATGGTTATTGGACTGGGGGTGAGGATGCATGAGCCAACTTATTTTGGTTCCCCCAAGCAATTTTCCAAATAAAAATTAAAACAAATGGAAATGAGATCAAAACACAGGAATGTATTGAAGATGGTAAGATTAAAATAGCATCAAGTACATGTGAAGATGTATTTATACGGATTTTTCAGACAAGACTAGCATGTTAGTATGCTATTTTATATCCTAGGATAGTAAGAAGAGTTTTAACAATATCAAGTATTTGTTAGATTTGACACTCGTCTCAACTCAAATACATCTATCTTTACAATAGAGATCTTCTACATTATTGATTGTAGAGAATCTCTGTCAATAAGATCTTGTCATTCAACGGAACTCATAAATGATATTATTTACATAAATTATATAAAAACCCTTTTAATTGACCTATTGAAAATACCTACAATCAAAGCTCTAAATAATCTGAGGCTCCACATTTGTGGACGCACAGCAATAGATAATCATTTTATTATTTAAAAAAACATAGAGCGGCAAAGACAGAGGAGATAGATTACGAGAGAGAGAGAGAAGAACCTCAGAAATTGATGGATCTTAAATTTAATCTAAAGTTATGTTCAGGTTATCGCCTCTGATTGCACAAGAGGATGTCTTCTCAACAGTATCTTGTCCAAGACAGCATCTCTCGGCGCTTAATCAGTGCTATTTGGCTACCATTCCCTTTCTTGTATCAACCATACCCTTTGTTTAGATGCCTGTTCCGTAACTTGTCCTGTACTTTTACTCCGATCCCAGGCTCCCACCTAAAATTTAATATTTCTTGTCACTTTTGCCATGTTTGTCAACCCCATATCGCCCCTCGACGTGTCCTGGTTCAGATTCAGAATCAACCCTCCCTGCACACCACATGCATTTGATGGGTGCCCATAACCAGAATCCTTCACCTGAAAGCCGACAACACTCAAATTATCAGTTAAAATCAATGTCAAGGCAGAGGGCAGTTGAGCTCTAAAATTAATTAATACACTCAAATGTAGGTTTATTAATTTTGCTATCTCTCAACTTCTCTATATAAACCAACTAGCAACTTACTTCTCTGTTCCATGTAATCAAAGCTCTCTCTGCCATGGATCGTCTTCTAGCTCTGGTTGCAGTCCTCTTGGTGAGCAAAATCATGCAGCAACTATTAAACTAGCTCTACTGCTTCTTATTATTATTATTATTATTATTATTATTATTATTATTAAGCAATTATGTAATAAAGAATGGTTCTTTTATTTGAATACAGTTAGCAGTTGCAGCAGGTGATGCAGCACAATCTGGTGAGGTCTATTGGAACAGAGTCTTGCCGAATGCCCCCATGCCGAGTGCCATCAAGAACCTATTGGCCCTTGGTACTCTCGTTTGCTCTCCAAAACACATCTACTTCTCTTTGTATATTGTCACTAGTTCACATTGCTCTCTATAT
>BQKN01021396.1:15541-27477 GCA_022839385.1 Asparagus kiusianus | reverse complement strand
AAAAAAACGACGAAACGAACCAACACCCGGGAACTCGGCCGAAACCGAGCCAACCCGGGGTGGCTCGGCCCAAGCCGAGCCACCCCTGGGTGGCTAGGCTCAGAACTGTGCGCGGGCACAGTTCTGAGTGCCTATAAATAGGCCATGTGTTCGTTCATTTGAGAGGACTTTTGGTTGAACTTCTAAAGAGCCGAAACTCTGCCGGATTGTCATCTCAACTCGGAATTGTGAAGGCTTGAAGCTTGGACCCTCGGATTCAGTTTTCGGCGAGCACCCGCGACAAACAAGGCAGGAGTTCGAAGAAGCTAATCCTCAAATCTACATCGTTCTACTCCGGATCTAAGCTTGGTTCTTAGATCCCGAGATTCGAGCGGTCGTTTCCTTGGCGAAACGATCCCTCCTGGCTATTATCTCCTTGGTGGGATAATACCCGTAATACGTTGTAGATCTGCTTGGATCCAGATCTCGCGGTGGTCAACGGTAATCAACCCCGGCGCAGGCAAAGAACCCCATAAAGCGAGTGACCGAATAACAGGGGCTCGCGATCTGTTCAAAGGAAAGTTGTAATTTTTTGTTTCTTTCTTTATTTCGATCTCCATTGTAACCGGCTCTTATAAAAAGACCGGATATTTGTAAAACGCATAAAGTTGTTTTCAAAGTTTGTAATGGAATCCTCAATGAAGAAGAACACGATTTTCCACGCGAACAATCTGGCGACCACAGTGGGAGCCAACAGCTTCGCTGCCGAAGCTGGAGCGTCGTAGCCGCGGATCTCGATCCCGGTCGTGAAGGAGGTCGAGTATGAATTCGACCAACAGAAGTACGAGGAATACGTCTCCTCGTCCGGATCTACCTCCTCCCCCAAGTCCAAGAAGTCCCAAAAGCTCTCCTCTAGGAGAAAGGTGCGTTGGTGCGATGAAGTTGAAGCCACCAACGACGACCTCACCCCAATCGACGCCGAAGCTGCGTTGAGTGAGGCCCCACCGACCTCAAAGAAGGTCAAATCCGCCATTGAAGGCGTGGTGACTCTCTCCAAGAGAGCCCGCCAGAGGCAGCGTCAACGCCTCGCGAAGCAATTCGCCAAGGCCATGGAGTCTGTTGACGGGGTCCGTTATCATGCGGATCTGAAGAACAAACGAGGCAGGCAGCCTCAACAGCAAATGCAGGGTGATTCCTCTAAGCCATCAACTATGGAGTGGGTCCGTGTCAAACGGAATCGCTCGACTTTGGAGGAGCGCATCCGCAAACGCCGCGCGTTATCGGCGCAAGCACGGGCCAAAGCTGAAGAAGCCCGTCGAAAGCTGCAGAAGGAGGTGGTCAAGAAGCCGCCACCAACACGCAAGGTTTGGAGGCCAAAGTCTGAAGCGGTTCAGGCTAAGGAGCAAAACCCGCAGCCTCCGAAAGTTCGAACTCCGGCAAGTCAACCCAAATAGCCGGTGATTGCCGCAAATACCCTGGGAGATCCCGCGGGACCATCCCAGAAGAAAAGATCAGTTTTGGAGCGCCTCGGTCCACTTCCGAAGGAACGAGGTAAAACTCCAATTCAAGAACGCTTGGGGCCAATGAAGAAACCCCAAACAATGCAACACGCTGGGGGTCGCCGTAACCCTCGATACTTGGAGAAAATCACGGCACCCAAGCGCACAACTTTGCGCATAAAAGTGCAAGATTCCGCTGAAGATTCACGTCCACGAAGACGCGTTTCGAGGCGTATAACTCTCGAGAGCCCGAAAAAGGCAATTAATCCTCAGAAGGAAATGTTGTCGTCCGAGGATAATGACATTATACCTGAGAAATCGTGCCCACACACGATAGGTTGCTCCGACTTTCAAACGGACGAGCTGTACTATCGTGTTGCGGGTATGAGCAAATCCAGAAGGAGGAGCCCTCGAAAGCTCGAAACACAATGTCCTTGTTCGAAGCTCATTCGGGCGGTACTGTCTGAGTGCAACTGTGTAAAGACAGTCCCCGAAAGAGTTTCCGTGTTCGAGAGACTCAGCAATGAAGCGCCAAAGCCAAGGCCCAGGCATTTCCGAAGAAGGAAGATGGTCGAAGATGGTGAGCGTTCAAGGGTCACCGCAAATATGACCAGCACAGGAACATCGGCTCAGGATAACCCCGAGACGGTTCCAGAAATATCCCGACGTGTAACTCGTCTACAATCTGGGGCTATCATTCGCGCGACGTATGGTAGAATCCGAACGAGAGTACCTTCGGGAGACGAAGAATCAGATGCTGGCTCAGCAGTGGCGTCTGATAACACAGTGTCCAGCGAAGGACAACCCCGCGAGGCGTTTATGATAAACGCGGAGCAAGTGGCCAAGATGCTTGAAGATGCCATGGCCAAACAACAGGAGACCTTTCGGTTCGAAATGCAAATGGCTATGCAGAACATGAGAGAAATGCATGACCAACAGCTTCAAGCATTAAGGAACCAACAAGGGGAACCAAGTCAGCCCAACCAGAACAACCTGGAAGATGAGGGTACAAATAAAGCTCGCAACGTCAATAACCCTCCCATTAATCCAGGGGGTGGTAACGATAATGCTAACGAAGACACAGGTGAAAGCCTGAAAATTAAGAACCTCGAAAGCAAAATCAATACATTGATTTCTGCTCAAGAGATTAAAAAGACGGGCATTCCCTGTCCTTACCCAAGAGAGTGGGAATCGATCCCATATCCGGCAAAGTTTAGTCTAATCAACTTCACGCCATTTAATGGAATGGGTTCACCAACTCAGCATTTGATTTATTTCAAATCGCACTTGGGAGTCATCTCAGGTAATGAGCCTCTGATGGTGCGGTCATTCGTTGGCACTCTTCGCGGAGCTGCCTTCGATTGGTATCGTCGCCTCAAGCCAGGAAGTATAAACAGCTGGGACGACATGGAGACCAAGTTTCTTGTGAATTTCTTCGATGATGATACCGAGATCTCTATCGGATCGTTGCTCGATGAGAAGCAGAAGGACGGAGAATTGGTCGAAGTCTTCGTCAAAAGGTTCCGGAATAAGGCGATGAATTGCCGGGACCCGATCAGCGAGGAGTTCATTCTTCAGACTTGCCACAACAACCTCTCGCTGGATGTTTTGGAAGCAATGGGCACAGCTCCATCCAAGACATGGAAGGACTTGAAGGTCCGAGGCGAGCAAGCTGAGCGGTTCCTCAGAAGGAAGAAGGCGGAGAGAGGCCAACCGGCTACAAATCCTCCGAAGCAGAACTTCAATCAGAAGGGAAAAGGTAAAGCTCAGGTTAATGCTGTTGATGCTAACCAAACCTTTCAATTGCAACCTCAGCAACAGCAGCAGCAGCAGCAACGAGCTCCACAGCAATCGTAGCCACATTGGCAGCAGCGGTCTCAGAAGCAAAAGTCTTCGGAGCCGAGGTTTCCCAAAGTCTACTCCTTCAAAGATGACGAAGTTCCCGGCATCTTCAAATATCTGTTGGAGAACAACAAGATCCAGCTGCCGGCGATTGTGGATCATGAAGGGGCCACTAAAGTGACGGACCCGAGGTACTGCGCGTATCACAGAGCGGTCCACCACCCTACGAAGTCCTGCTATCACCTCAAGGATAAGATCCAAGCATTGATCGACGTAGGGGTCATAACTCCGAAACCGGCCAAGAATGTGGGAGCAAATGCGGTGTCAATCAGCTTTGGATCAGTGCCTACAGCTTGGTTTGAGCCGAAGCGCGTCACTAAAGTCGGGATGAAGACGGTGAATGATGATCCGCATGGACAGCGCCAAAAGGGACTTGTGCCACACACAGCCCCGAACGGCGAAATCCTTTGGGTTCACCCCGACCTGATTGAAGATGAACAATGGGCCGGATCGTCATCCACGAAGAAATCTAAAGGGAAAGGAAAGTCTTGCTACGGAGTTTCCGCCATCCCAGGGAAAGATGACGAAGGAATCCCAACTTTCCCACTTTCTGAAGATGAACAAGAAGTCTTCACCACCAGAAGCGGGAACCAATACCACTTCAACTATCCGTCACATAATGAACAAGCAGCTAAGCTAGGGGTGACAAAACAGGGACCAGCCAAGACTCTCACAGAGATAGGGGTGATCCCAATTCCCAAACCGGCTGAAGATGTTGGACGACAGCCGGCAGATAAACAGAAAGACAAAGGGTCCCAAGAGGTTCAGAACCCGAAGCAGTCTCGCTTCAGTCGTCCAATTGGAGGAGATAAACCGGGAAGTTCGAAAAATCCGCGTGTCTTCGGCATCATGGCTCAGCTAGCCAACATTCCAGCAAGGATAACACTTTATGAACTGCTGCGGCTATCTAAAGAAACTAGAGAAGCCTTGCAAGAAGCCCTGGCCGATTCAGAGGCGTTCCTCACCAGGATCAAACCAGCACCTGAGGAGTTAGAATTGTTAGCCCAACAGTGTAACGTGGCAGCTAAGAACCTTCCTTGCATCACCTTCACCAAAGAGGACATGCAGACGAAGAATTCGAACCATGATCGGCCCCTGTACTTCGTCGGGTACATTGGCTCCAGCGAAGTTAACTGAATCCAAGTGGATCCGGGTTCCGCTGTGAGTATTATGCCACTTCGACTGATGCACAGCCTTGGCATTCCAGTCAGCAAGTTGGCGTCTACAGGTACAGTCATATACGGATTCAACACCAGCGGGTCAAGACCTTTGGGTAAAATCCGGATAAAGTGCCAAATGGGCGATTTAAAGACGGAGGTCACGTGCTACGTGATTGATGCTGAGACATCCTATAACTTACTATTGGGTCGGCCTTGGATCCATAGTAACATTATAGTCCCCTCCACTCTACATCAGTGTTTGAAATATGTCGACACTGATGGAAGAGTTAGGACGGTGGTCGCGGATAAGCAACCATTCAAAGGGTATGAGAACTACTTCACAGATTCTCTTCTTTATGGAAACGAATCCGACACGGAACCATCGATCCAAGGCACGGACAGCGGAGAAGAAGCTGATTCCGAAGCCGGATTCGATTACAATGGTGGTTTTGTTTTTAATGACATTGTACCCTTTGTAATCAATCTCGACGACGAACAGTCGTCAGATGGCGGTTGTAACTGGCAACTTGCCGAGCTTGAAATAAATAATGGTTTAGAGTACTCCTTGTCTTTTGATGATGCGATAAAGGGATTGTACGATAATCCCGAATTATGTATGCCGCTCCGATCGTCGTATGTAACGAAGAAGCGTCTCCAACACTCTTTCGGAACAACTCAGATTATTCCCGCCAAAATAGGGGGACAAAAAGAAGTGATCTTCGGTAAAGGAGAAAATCTTCCGGTGCCAGATCATTTCCTAAGAGAGGATGAAGATGGTGACAAGTCTGGTTTACATTTGTCTAAGTACAGTCCAGAAGCGCGCAAGCTCATGGAAAGACAAGGATATGATTTCACACTCGGAGAAGGTCTATACTTCGATCGAGGTTCCCGTGTCCCAGTCAAAGCGGCATATGTACCAAAGGGTAAACCGGAGGGCTATTATCGTCACAAGAGGGGCTTAGGCTACGTCTCGTCAGATGACGAATGTGGCTGGCAAATCATAGATCAAATTGCTAACAAAGCCAAGGATCGGTACTTGCTAGATTCGTCAGCTGAAGATTCCGACACAAGTTTGGGAGAAATGTTCAAGGCCTTAATGTCGAACATGACTACGGCTGATCCATCTACAATGGAGGACGACGATCAAATGCAAACGTGGGAGGACCCATGGGTTCATCACCTGAACATGCAATATGGTGATAGGTTCGAACAGAGAGAGCCACCCACCGAAGACGAGGTAGTCCAAATCAATATGGGTGATGAAGCCAATCCAAAGCCCATATTCATCAGTGGTAGTCTCCCATCAGATGAAAAGGAGGAATTAATTACCTTGATCAGAGAGTATATCGACGTCTTCGCCTGGAACTACGAAGACATGCCAGGGCTCGATCCCAATGTGGCAATGCACCGCCTCGACATCAAGCCGGATGCCAGACCTGTCAAGCAACAGCAAAGACGGTTTCGTCCGCAGATCATGGAAGCCATCGAGGCTGAAGTTAAAAAATTGATCGACTCAGGATTTATTCGGGAAGAACAACATCCTGACTGGTTAGCCAACATCGTTCCAGTCATGAAGAAGAATGGCAAGATCAGGATTTGCATCGACTTCAGGAATCTGAACGAAGCATGTCCAAAAGATGATTTTCCCCTCCCGATCACAGATGTCATTATTGACAATACATGTGGATTCGAAAGAATGTCCTTCATGGACGGCTTTTCGGGGTATAATCAAATCAAGATGCACCCGGATGACGAAAAGCACACGGCATTCAGAACGCCCCTCGGTATCTTCTGCTACACGGTGATGCCGTTTGGTCTAAAGAATGCAGGTGCCACGTACCAACGAGCAATGACTAAGATTTTCCAGAAACACCTCAGGAAAACAGTTGAATGCTACGTTGATGATTTGGTGGTGAAAAGCCGCAGCAAAGAAGATCACATCAAGGACTTGAGAACAATGTTTGATCTCATGCGGAGTCATCAATTAAAGATGAATCCCACAAAATCCTTCCTCGGAATGTCCAGCGGAAAATTCCTTGGATTCGTCGTCACCACTAAGGGTATACACATCGACCCAGACAAGGTAAAGGCGATAAATGAATTGCAACCCCCAAAGAATCTAAGGGAACTCAGAGGATTGCAAGGGCGTTTGGCGTATATCCGGAGATTCATTTCAAATCTTTCTGGGAAGTGCCAACCATTTTCGAAGCTAAACAAGAAAGGCGTATCGTTTATTTGGGACGATGCTTGCCAGAAGGCATTCGAAGATATCAAGGCATATCTGATGAATCCACCTGTTCTTGTTGCACCAAAATCAGGTAAACCGTTCTTGATTTATATCAAGGCGATGAACCATTCGATAAGTGCTTTATTAGCACAAGACGATGATAATGGTCACGAACAGGCAGTCTATTATCTAAGTCGGACCTTGATAGGCACCGAGTCTCGATACCCGATGATCGAGAAAGAATGTCTCGCATTGGTGTTTGCGGTACAGAAGATGCGACATTACTTAGTTGGCCAGACGATTTACGTCATCGCTAATGTTAATCCGGTACGGGTATTCATGACTCAACCAGGTTCGATGAATTGGCGGTTGGCAAAGTGGGCCCTTCTTTTGTCCCAGTATGATCTGCACTTCAAACAGCAGAAGTCGGTCAAAGGACAGGCGATTTGTGATCTTTTGGCGGCAAGCCCAATAACAGATACGGTTGAAGTATACGATGACTTGCCAGATGAAACCCACGAGGTTAATACCACGTCACACCAACAAGTATGGCAGTTATATTTTGATGGTGCCTCGAGAGCAGTCAATAAAGCAGTAACCCCGGGATGTCCTAAGGTCACTTCTGGAGTTGGAGTTGTCTTAGTTTCCCCAGGGAAGCACGTGATGCCTCGAGCTTATTCGCTGACGAGTCCATGCTCTAACAACGTAGCCGAGTATAACGCACTCCTCATAGGACTCAGTTTCGCCAAGGAGCTGGGGGTCGAATATCTCGAAGCCTTTGGGGATTCTCAACTAATTATCAACCAAGTTCGTGGGGAGTATGAAGTCAGAAACCCAGACCTGATTCCATACCACCAAGAGGCCGTCAGAGTGGCAGATTCTTTTGAAGAATTTTACATTGAATACATCCCGCGTCTTCAGAACGCTTATGCAGATGCACTGGCAGCACTAGCAGTATCACTCGCGCAACCGCCCGAAACTGAACTGCTAGTCACAGTAAGATCACACCAACTCTGCGTACCCATATACGATATGGATATTGAAGAGGAGGAAGATAGAAACGTAAACGCCAAAGAGGTGAACTCAACCCAAATCGGGTCCGAGTCCCGAGATTGGCGCTTTCCCATTATTGACTACGTCCAATACGGCATTTTACCAGAGGATGTAAAAGAAAAAGAATCTATCCGCCGAAGAGCACCACGGTTCTTTTACAATACCGAGACCCGTACGCTGTATCGCCGGGGGTACGATGACTTGCTTCTCCGATGCCTTTCGAATGAAGAAGCAAAAGAAGTTCTTAAGGAAGCACATGAAGGAGAATGCGGTGCACATCAGCCTGGTCCCAAGCTGTATGATCGAATCAGAAGAATGAGATATTTCTGGCCAACAATGGTTCGTGACGCGATTGAGTACGCTCGAGAATGTCACGCTTGTCAAGTGCATGCAAACTATATGCACCAACCACCAGAGCGATTACACACATCAACCGCGTCTTGGCCATTCGAGACATGGGGGATGGATATCGTCGGTCCCATCTTTCCGCCTTCAGTCAAAGGTGATCGATTCATTCTCGCTATCACCGACTACTTTTCAAAGTGGGCTGAAGCCATTCCGCTTAAAGAAGTGAAGACGAACAACGTCATCAACTTCATCAAGCATCATGTCATATACCGACACGGCGTGCCCAGGCGGATCATTCATGACAACGGTCCGCAATTCATAAGCAACGCCTTCATCCGGTTCTGTGACAAGTTCAAGATCCAAGATGTTTCGTCAACACCTTATTACCCTGCCGCTAACGGATTAGCTGAGGCTTTCAACAAGACGATCATCAAAATCTTATCAAAACTCGTGAAAACCAACAAACGGGATTGGGACGATAAACTCGGCGAAGCGCTCTGGGCTTATCGTACTACCATACGCACACCTACAGGAGCTACTCCATATTCGTTGGTCTACGGATGCGAAGCTGTGCTACCGTTGGAGATTCAAATCCTCTCCCTTCGGATCGCTCTCGCAACGGAGATGACGACCGAAGAACATCATCAAAAGCGTCTCGAGGAACTCGAAAGGCTGGACGAAAAGCGCTTGGAAGCTCAACAACACATCGAGTTCTACCAGGCTAGGATATCCAGGGCTTTTGACAAAAGGGTTCGCCAAAGAAGCTTCAAGGAAGGAGATCTGGTCCTCGCTGCTCGCCGACCAATAATCCTCACCTCCAAGAAGAAAGGTAAATTCGAACCTAAGTGGGAAGGGCCGTTTGTAATAGATACAGTCTATTCAAACGGTGCTTACCGCCTAATTTCTTTAGAGGGTAACAGGCAATTAATGCCAATAAATGGGAAGTTTTTGAAAAAGTACTATCCCTAGTACGTTCAGGACAACTCATTTATCGGGAAGTTCCTTGAAGAATATTACACTTAATATTCTAGAGGATAACCCAATTTTATTTTTACCACCAAAATCCCTCGCTGATCAATTTCACTTGACAGTGAGTCCACCGAAAAGGTTCGCTCTCAGTTCGGAGTCCCCTTTCGATGAACGAAAGGACTCCATTTCTTTTCTCTTGGGTTCAACCTTTTTATGGTTGTAACTGAAGTTGAAATTTCTCTTCGATAAACGAAGAACTCATCTTTTGATCTGATAACCAATCCTATAAAAGGAAAGTTTGTCAATATCTTTCAGATTCTCGGAGTGGAGATCCCACTTCTAGTTTCCTTCTTGCACTGGAAATAGAATATAAAATTCTTCCTTTCCAGAATCAAGGAATAGAATATAAAATTCTTCCTTCCTTGTTCGGGGAATAGAATATAAAATTCTTCCTTCCCCACACCAACTCTTTTTCCAAGGTTTACCAATTTAGGATTCATCCTAGGTATTTTATCCCGAAACCTAAGCAGGGGTAAGTCTGCGCCTAACACGCGCTGCCGGTTTAGTCTTTTTCCGATTGAAAAAGACACCAGAGTTCGATTCTGGGGTATTTTATCCTGAAACCTAAGTAAAGATAAGTCCGCGCCTAACACGCGCGGCCGGTTAGTTCTTAACAGTTAAAAAGAACACTCGTCCGCATATTCAACATTGTGGCAGGTTGTTATTAATAACACCGAAATCCATGCCTCACACGCATGGGGAATTTTATCCTGAATCCTAAGAAAGGATACGTCGGCGCCTAACATGCGTCGCCGGTTTGGTCTTTATCCGTAGAAAAAGATACCAGAGCCTGACTCTGGGGTCCTTTGTCCCAAAGCCTAAGTAGGGATAAGCCAACGTCTAATATACGTTGCTGGGTAGCCTATTCCCATGACAATGGCAAAGTCTACATATTCAAAGTTGTAGCACAAAGTCTAAGGGAGTTCATTCCTTTAGCGCAACGTCACATGTGGAACGGATTAAAACAATCCGCATGTAAGCCCGACTCAAACGGTAGTCGGTAAGAGCACATCAAATCCGTTGAAGGCTGAGGATTTGCCAAAAATCCTAAGTCAACGTCTCATACACGTTGCTGTTTAGTCTTTTCACAGGAGAAAGACAAAGTCTACGTATTCAATATCGTAGCACTAAAAGAGTTAACTCTTTTAGCTTAACGTCATGTGCGGAACGGATTTAGACAATCCGCATGCTAGCCCGACTCAAACGGTAGTCGGTAAAGGCTAATCAAATCCGTTGAAGGCTGGGGGTTAGCCAAGAATCCTAAAGCCGACACCTAACACGTGTCGTCGGGTAGCCTATTCCCGTAACAATAGCGAAGTCTATGTATTCGACATCATAGCACAAAGTCTCAGAGAATTCAATCTCTGAGCACAACGTTACATGCGAACGGATTTAAACAACTCGCATGCTAGCCCGACTCAAACGGTAGTCGGTAAAGGCTCATCAAACCCGTTGAAGGCTGAGGGTTTGCCAAAAATCCTGTAAGTATTATGATCGTCGGATTCACAATCAACAGAGAAGCATAATGATGAAAAGAAGAGTGCGCTAATGAAAAGACTTTGTTTTATTAATGAAACCAAACCAAGCTGAGATACAAGAAAATGTCTCAAATCAGATCTGACAAACTGAAGGAAGCAATTTTAGCCTTGACGTCAGCAAGTTCCTTGGCGACTTCCGCCCGAATCCTCTCCTCTTCTTCCTTCTGAAGCTTGGCATACGCAAGAATGGCGACAGTGTTGGCAGTTACATCTTCTCGGCGCAATGTTTGAAGAATCTCCAACTCTCTTCCATAAACATCTTGAACCCTATTGCTCTCACGCTCAAAATCTTTTAGAGTCCTCTCCCCTTGGGCGGTCCTAACCCCAGTCCTATCAGCAATACTGTTATAAGCATCCATCTTAGTCTGCAGACGACGTTGCCGTTCACACAAGTTCGCGACGATTACTTCTTGCTCTGAGATACGTCTCTCTCTGGCCTTACGCTCACGCACCCTCCGAGTCTGAGCATCAATCATAAGTGGCGTGGCCTCGTCATATGAGTCGAAGTTTACTAAATCTTCCAAGTGATATATGAGTTCCTCTAAGCAAGTCAGCCTTATCTCGCATCGTCCAGCTAGTCGGATGCCACCTACACGCTGAATGTCGTCAAGACTGTCTGTTATGAAAAGGAGCAAATCATAAGATCTTCCCTGTCCAGAACAAATGTCGGTGACTGTTTGTTGCACAACCTTCTCTACTTTTTGGAGGATGCTCTGTATAGGTTCGGAAGCCGTGAAGACAGACTCTCGGTCAGACACAATCGCGGTAATAGGATCCTCTTCTTCTTCATCATCGGATATTAGGATGATTTCGGGACTCACTATCTTCCTGTCATGGATATCCAACCGAGGAAGTGGATTGGTAGCCTGCCTGGCGGAAACTGAAGATAAAATGTCACCACGACGTCCATTCACCGCTGAAAACAAGCAATTAAGTGTTTGTTAGTTCCGATTATAAAAGGAAATTGAACTCATCTTACAAATAGTTAAGATAGAGTCATTGCCTTATAAAGGGTGAGACGATTTGGCCACATTGTGCAATTACAACACAGGGTATGTCAACAACATATCCCTGCCTTATAAAGCGCAATGTAGCGTCAAATCGCCCCCTTTAAATTTTGAGATATGGTTTTGACCAAGCAAAACATATCTTTGAAGCGTCGATCCTCACCAACGAGAATCAAGGCTCTTCCCGATTGCCT
>BQKN01021396.1:0-15531 GCA_022839385.1 Asparagus kiusianus | reverse complement strand
AAGCGTCGATCCTCACCAACGAGAATCAAGGCTCTTCCCGATTGCCTCGCCAAGGAGAACAACGTGGGGTAAAAAAGGACCAATTTGTAAATTTACAAGAAAATAGGGACTAATTTGTAAATTTCCAAATACTGCCAAAAATAGCTCACCAGCATAGGAGGGAGGCGCGCCATCAGCCGACATAGCAGGGGAACGACCTCTCGAAGCACGCGACATGACGAGCTGCAAAATAGGTTAAAAGAGGTCAGATCTAGAAAAAAGATCACTTTTTTATCAGATCTACCCCCTGAAAGAGAAGCTCGAGGCGTCAAATCACACCCTCAACCCTCACATATGATCCCACAAATGCATAAAATAAATTGAGCATGAAAAAGATCAAAATTGTGGAGGATTTACCTGAAGAAAGGCTAGAGATCCAACAGAAAATGAGACCTTTTTGGAAACTCTCAGCACGCGCTCGAGGGGCCTAAAAGAAATTCTAAAGATGGAATTTTTGGGGAGGTTTCTCAGTCAAAGATCCAAAGGAAGACTAGATCTAAGACAAAGATCAAATTTTGGCGAAGAATGGATGCTCGACGGAAGAAAAAATCAAAAAAACAAGGGGGGGGGGGGGTTCGGCCGGCCCTAGATGGGAGGAAGAAAAGAAAAGAAAGAGGAGAAAAATCCCTCTTTTATAGCCTTGAACCAGATCTGGCTGAACCAGACCAAACCGGGCTGAACCAGACCAAGCCAAATTGGACCAGACTGAGCCAGAATGGGCCAAAATTGAGCCTGAATGAGCCAAATTGAGCCAGATTGAACTTGGCTGGACCAGACCAAGCCAGATTGGATCAGACTGAGCCAGAATGAGCCAAATTGAGTCTGAATGGACCAGAATGGACCAGTTTGAACCAATTTCGAACCAGTTTGAACCAAATTCGAACCAGAATTCAAATTGGAGCTGAATTAAGCATCGAAATGACTTCAGATCAACCTACGGTTCAGTTCCTCACCTATTTAATCCCTCTCTCATATATTTGGAAGGGTTGGAAAGATTTTTTGAGCCAAATTACTGCCTTTTTTGGGCTCATTTTCAAGCCGGTTCAGATTATTCGAACCTAAAAGAATACTCCAATAAGGTATACGAGTATAAACTATTCCCTATTTTTATTAAGAAGTTCCTGGAGAGTATTCTTCTAAAAATATTCTTAAGGATAACTCAATAACACGACGCCGGACAACGCGTCGCAAATGAAGACTCTGCGCCAACAATCGAGCGTTAGTTGTACGTCAAACCAACCAGCACAAGCTAAAAGATTGAAAAATCAGGAATCGACTTCAAGTTCAAATTTCGACGACGGTCAGACAATAAATGCAGCACCGGAATCTTTTCAAGCATTCGACAAAGCACCGAATAGCCTGAAGGAGTGAAGGAATACAGAACGAAAGTCGTTCCAGGTCCCGTTACACCGACAAAGGGTAAGGGACAATCATATTCAAAATATCCCAGACTCCTCTATAAAAGAATGAGGCTGGAACATTTTGGAGGGGGTATCTGTAGGCGTGTAAAATTGCCTATAGGTCCCTTAGCTTAGCTCGGCATGATGATTCGACAAATCAACGGACGTTCGAGCGACGAAACGAACTAAAGAGGCTACGAAGCTAACGAACCGCACGTGAACAACGTTAATGGTTCGGGGAGTCAACGAGTCATCCAACAAAGCGGATTTGAACTCAAACACCGACTGGGTTTTACTGCCAAATCAGGAATCAAGTCAACAAATCAACAAAACAGCCGAACAACGGACAAAAAAACCGGAAACAACGGAAAACGACGAAACCAGCGCACCTGGGGGAACTCGGCCCGAACCGAGCCACCCTAGGGTGGCTCGGCCAAAGCCGAGCCACCCCTGGGTGGCTCGGCCAAGGCCGAGCCACCCAGAGGTGGCTAGGTGCTGTTTTGTGCCAAAGGCACAGTTTTGAGTGCCTATAAATAGGCCTGGCACTCGTTCATTTGAGAGGACTTTTGGTTGAACTTCTAAAGAGCCGAAACTCTGCCGGATTGTCATCTCAACTCGGAATTGTGAAGGCTTGAAGCTTGGACCCTCGGATTCAGTTTTCGGCGAGCACCCGCGACAAACAAGGCAGGAGTTCGAAGAAGCTAATCCTCAGATCTACATCGTTCTACTCCGGATCTAAGCTTGGTTCTTAGATCCCGAGATTCGAGCGGTCGTTTCCTTGGCGAAACGATCCCTCCCGGCTATTATCTCCTTGGTGGGATAATACCCGTAATACGTTGTAGATCTGCCTGGATCCAGATCTCGCGGTGGTCAACGGTAATCAACCCCGGCGCAGGCAAAGAACCCCACAAAGCGAGCAACAGCAAAACAGGAGCTCGCGATCTGTTCAAAGGAAAGTTGTAATTTTTTGTTTCTTTCTTTATTTCGATCTCCATTGTAACCGGCTCTTATAAAAAGACCGGATATTTGTAAAACGTATAAAGTTGTTTTCAAAGTTTGTAATGGAATCCTCAATGAAGAAGAACACGATTTTCCACGCGAACAAAGTATTTGTCACTTAACACTAGGAACCCCTTTTGAGTGATTTGTACGAATCAACACTTCTACTGTGGTCGCCAACGTGTTTGGGTCAAAAGTTAATCTATTACAACTTTAATCGTTACAATAAAATCAAATGAATAAAAAAATTAATCTTTTTATAAGATCTCTTTTACAATAAAAATAAAAGATTATAACTCTTGTCAAACTACACACAGATCCTATTTATTAGTCTCTGTTTTGTGTGGGATCTTTGCCTATGCCAGGGACGTTAATATTCATGTAGGTTGTCTAAAAATCACAATAGATAGCTGATCCCTATCGAAGCTCAATCAATATTTCAATGATGGAAGTCACAATCAAACGACTTTTATGAAAACTACAAATGAAGGACTTTTCACATAGATCGAGAAGAGTTATAATTCAACGACACTTTCGATGACTGATGAAAACTCTATTCAGCAGTCTTCACAATCAACTGTGAGAATTACAATCTGACGACTTTCACACACTACAACAGCTAAAGCAAAGATTACTGAACAATTGTCCTTACAATGCTCTACAAAAGAGGTTATAAGTCACTAATCCCTTTTTTAACGCGGAACTCACATTCGTGTTTCAGTTCTTGAAACAAAAGCGACCCCGTGTTTCCAACCCTCAGCAAACAAAACACAGGCGGCCCTCGCGTTTTTCAACATCCAGTGGGTGCCCAACTCCGCGTCTCCAGTCTAAGACGTGGAGTTAGGGTCCTGAACGCCAACTTGGACGTTTGACTCATTCAATCATGAGTCAAACGGTTTCAGAACCGTTTCCCCCACGATCTGAGGAAATCACGCCCACTTAGGAGCGGATTTAGGGGTTGGTTACACCCCTTATCCCCCTATAAATAATCGTCTTACTGAACCGAGTAAGGGGTTGGATTTTTTTGGTTAGATTCTTGGAGACTAAGGGCGAATTCTTTTGGAGGTTGGAGTTTTCGGCTAGAAGATCAAGTCTCAGAGAATCCTTCAGCAATAGAAAATCTACTTGGCTTATTAACCGATTATTCGGTTTCAGCAACTCTGTTTAACATAGTTATAACTCGTTCTGAGTTATAAAACTTGGTTAAGAGTTCTTGATCAAACTTTCACGTAAGTTAGTTGTTCCAGCGAATTGAGACGTGCGGATCGTCAACGGAGAGCAAATTCGACGCGAGCATTCGAAGGAGGTACTCCATCACTACCGTGAAGATCCCAGAATTAAACAAAGGGGAAAATTCAGATCAATTTTCCTCTTTTTTGTAATCGAAATTCAAATTGTAATTAAGATCGAGAGAATATAAATTAAATTTCTTTTATTTTATTTACTACAAATTTTCCACCAAATAAAAGATGGTGACTCCACTTTGGACTATCTTATGTGACGACGAAGTAGTGGCGCAATTCGATGTTCATCTTACTAGAAAAACTGTGGAAACTCTCGTTGTAGAGTTCGATCAAGCCAAGTACGAGGAAGCCCTCTCCTCTGGGTCACTTAGCCTCAAGGCTAGGTACAACATTCACAAGGTCTCCAAAGAGATCAAAACTATTGCTGAAGTGCTGAAGAAAGCCCTCTTCTTTGGCCAAGATTCATCGAACAACCCCTCCGCCAAAGGAGTGGGCTTAGTCTCTACCGATCTCATCCAACGAGTTGAACGTTCTACGTCCGAGTCAGCACGACGTGTTACAAGTCATAAACGGCCTATGGAGGAGGCGAGCTCTATAAACGTTGATGATATTATTGCCAACGCTTTAAAACAAGCCGAAAAGAACGCCGCTCGAAGACGGAGAAGATCCATACGACAGGCGCATCTTCGAGAAAGTCGACACCTTGCCCAACGCGAGGATCGTGTTTTTGAGGCTCTGCCCGAACATTACATTTCTACTCTAGAATGTATACTTTGTGGCAATGAACCCAATTATGAGCCTCGCATGATACAGCTAAAATGCGACCCTCAGTGGCACGTTATTCATCCAAAACACAGCCCTCAGGAAAGCGCTACCAAAGATAAACGCATATCTCAAGAGTGTGTTCAAGCGAAATATGATCCTCAGGTGTCTGTTTCACAATCGAACAAGTCCTTTTAACACAGACCTATTCGCCGGTCGATGGCTTAGAGGAAGAGTTAATTGCTTGCTGTTTAGGCGGTTGAGTCGCTTGACGCCTCCTAGACTCCAGGTCCGCGTGATAACAAATCCCGTTAACCAGCTCCAAGGCTTTAGTGAGCTGACGTACGAGACGTTGTCACTGCCTCTGACGAGCCCTTTTTGTCAGAACGGGCGTGCATCCTTCAAATAACTCCTTGACTGAAGATGACTTGTTGAGAGCAGAAGTTCCGGCTTCATTGGATGCCGGGAGAAAGATTGGGTGAGAGTCGTCACCCTGGGTCTTCTTAAAATCTAAAGACCCGCGAACCTTCTTCAAAGAAGAGATCTTACTGCACTTGCGAGGGGAGGAGGATCCGGAGGAGGAGGATGAGATGTACTCCTCAAACTTCAGTTGGTCAAACTCGTACTCGACCTCTTTATCAACCGGTATCTTGATCTTTGTCTGTAACACGACAGCCTCAGTAGAGAGGCTGTTGGTTCCCACTGTGATCGCCAGTGTGTTTGCGTCGAAAATCAGTTTATTTATGGAATCCATTATAACTTGTTTACCGAATTACTGATTCAAAAGAGTAAGACTTTTTATAAGACTTCTTTACACAAATAAAATAAAAAGAAGACTTCCTAGAAACACACGCGGAGAACGTTTATCAGTCGCTGCTTGCGTGAGATCTTTACCTGTACCAGAGATGCTTTGATCCGTGGACCACCGAGTATCAGATCCAAATTGACCGTGAAGAAGGCGTAGTGTTCTTAGTCTCAACGAGGAAACATAGAACAATAGTAAATAACCTCAACAAGGTGAGATTATTACTCTTCTCAAGATCAAATCGATATTTGATCTCAAGGGAAGGGTGAAAAGGCTATATATCTCTCAAAATCTCCCGCTTTATGCTAAAGTTCGCCAAGATCTTGCCTCCATCTCTCTGAAATTAGTGGATTCTGCTCTCAGAATGTCAGCAACTCGCCTCCAAGTCCAAAATTCTAGATTACCCGTGTACAGGGGCGCTAGGGGTATATTTATAGGCTTCGAATGTCATGTTTGTGGATAAGAATTCGTGATTTGACCTTATATTTGGTTAGAAACGACTTTATCATGTTTAGGGATGTTTCCAAGGTAGTTAGGGAGGTAGTAGATCGAACGAATCCTGAGAAACTTATCAAAAAATGCGTCGTCCGGAGGCTGTATGTGCGAATCACTTCGATGTGACTCGTCATTTGCATGTCACTTTGAAGTGACTCGTCATTTGCGTGTCACTTTGAAGTGACTCGTCATTTGTGAACCACTCTGAAGTGACTCGTCAATTTGAGACTTCATGATTATGTCCCGTTCTGTCGTTACGTGCATTTCGTCGTTTCGTACGCGTTCCTTTGCTTCTTTTTGGCCTCGGATGATCCTTTTTGACTTAGATATCAACGTTCTTCGTCTTCTCTTCATTTTGAGCTGCGTGCGGGAACCTATAGATAATTTTTGACGCCTACACCCCTTACATGATAATAATTCTATATTTCTAATTGGGACCCCAACAACTTAAGTACATGACTTTCCTTAACCCCACGTGAACAGGTCTCCCGTGCCTTTCCTTAACCCCACGTGAACAGGTCTCCCGTGCCGCTATAGTATTCCACTACAATACCCTCTTTCTTTCTTTCTTTCTTTTTTGTTTCCCTTGAGGTCGATCACCGCGCTTCGGCCGCTAACGCCTTCACCAATCGCGCACCGATCAAACCCCACGAACCGTTGAACTCCGCTCTGATACCACTTATTAGGATTTTTAGATCTCATAAAACCCCAAAAAATCGCCAAACGTAGCAAATAGAATCACACGAGATTTAACGTGAAAAACCCTCAACAAGGAAAAACCATGGGATCAAAATCAATCAACTATCACCTCCAAATTATAATCTTTTGTGCGGACAAAGACTACCAAATCCTCTCTCTCATAATATCCTTGAACCCAGTTACACCCTCTAAAATCCTGATTATAGGAATATTATCTCTCTCTTTCTCTCTACTTTTCTTGGTTTTTCCTCCAACAATAGAAGAATATATATAGGAAAACAAAAACTCTATCTCTAGCCTAACTTCCTAATTAGAATAAAATTTAAACTTCTAATCATGATGAAACTAAAAATCCTAATCATGATAGATCTCTAATTCTATCTAATTATCATGAAGTTATACAAAGAATCAAAAACACAATCTTAACTTAAAGTTTGAGTTGATACCCAACAATTATGTGCTGAGATCTCTCCATCAACACGCTAAGAGCAACACGAGTTCTTTTACTCAAACTAAAAGAAGATTAATTGTTTCTTTGTCTCATGCAATTGATAGATTAAGGCGAGGGAAGCGAGCTGATGAAATCAACCCAGGGCACGCGGTGGAGAAATCCGAAGGTGCAGACTGATTTATCTTTTGATCGAGGATTTGGAGGCGTATTTTGGTAATCTAGGAGTCGGTCCTGGGGTTTTTCGACACGCTAAGTTCATTTTTAACATCAGTTTTATCAAATTCAATCTCTACAGTGACTAATTAGAATTTTTATTATGGTTAGAGGATGATGACTTTTTTGGATCCGAAGTTCGATATTCCGCTTTTAACGGCAAGACAAATTTTGCAGTATGGCAGTGCACAGTTCAAGATATTTTTGTGTAGCAGGGTATTGATCAAGCTTTAAAGGAGAAGAAACCTGAAGGATTGAAGGATGCTGGATGGAGTTCCATGCAAAAGAGGACGGTTAGCATAATTCGTTTGACACTCGTCCCCGAGATCAAGTATAATATTATGCAAGAGACCACACTAAGGAGGCGGTGGGAAAGGCTTGAGAGGATTTATGCGTCGAAGTTGATGACCAACCAAATTGTGTCTGAGGATGGAGCTTTATTCGTTAAAGATGGAAGAAGGTATTGCAATTCAAGACCACATCAATGCCTTTAATCAGCTAGTTTGCCAACTTATGAATATTGATGAGGAGACTAAAGAAGAAGAGCAGTCGCTACTCATATTGTCTTTCTTATAGAAGTCATACAAGCCGTTAGTTCAGATAATAATTATAGGAAAGCAGACTTTAAAATTCGACGATGTGATAACACTCCTACGTGAGAATGAAAGAATGATGGGACATGAGAGCACATCTAATGGTGATGAGAGTGCACTAGCTTTTGAAGGTTCTAATCGAGGGAGGAGTAAGGGGAGATGTGATAATTATCAAGGAAGGTCAAAATCTCGGGCCCGAGATGATATCGAAAGAGAGTGCTATTATTGCGGAGAGAATGATCACATTCAGTTCAGATGTTCCCAAATGCGTGATGATTTAAAGAGTATTAAACAGATGAAGCTTCAAGAAAATGAGAAGAAGACGAACTCCTCGGTGGTTGTGTGTGATAAAGATGTGATATTATTGATGCAAAGTACATGTACTAATACGAGTAATACTTGGGTATTAGATTCTGCAGCCTCTATGCATGTTTACAACAACAAAAATTATTTTAACACATTGAAGACATATGAAGAATTTGATAACGTGATTGTTGGAAACAACGAGATCGAAGATGAAGGTTGGAGATGTTGGAAGTGTTCGCCTCAAGCTTCACACTAGGAAGGTCGGAATTCTTTATCATGTGAGATATGTGTCGTCAAATGGTGCTAATTTAATTTCGTTGGTGAGATGACATCGCGTGAATACAAGTATGTGGGTGAAGGAGAGTGGTGCAAAGTGTATAAAGATGATGATTTGATTTTATGAGGGAGGAAGAATAACAACCATATTTGTTATTTAGATGAGTGATCTGTTAATGGTGTAGATGATTATTCTCAGGCTCTTGTCCACAAGGGAGAGGTGAATAACAACAAGAAGAGAGTGTGTTTTTCTGAAGCCGTTGAGACACTTGGAGATTTTTCGTCGAAAAAGAATATGTTGGGTATCAACTCAAACTCCAAGTTCGGATTGTATTTTTGAGTCTTTGTATAACTTCATGAGAATTATATAGGATTAGAGATCTATCATGATAAGTGTTTGGATTTCATCATGATTAGGAATTTAAATCCTATTCTAACTAGAAAGTTAGGCTAAAGATAGAGTTTTTGTTTTCCTATATATATTCTTTTATTGTTAGAGGAAAAACCAAGAAAAGCAGAGAGAAGGAGAGAGACAATATTCTTATAATCAGGGTTTTAGAGGTGTAATCATGTTCAAGAGTATTGTGAGAGAGACGGTTTGACAGTCTTTGTCCGTACAAAAAATTATACTTTGGAGGTGATAGTTGATTGATTTTGATCATGTGGGTTTTGCTTGTTGAGGGGTTTCCACGTTAAACCTCGTGTGGTTCTATTTGTTGTGTTTGGTGGTTAGATTCTGCAGCCTCTATGCATGTTTGCAATAACAAAAATTATTTTAACACATTGAAGACATATGAAGAATTTGATGACATGATTGTTGGAAACAACGAGATCGAAGATGAATGTTGAAGGTGTTGGAAGTGTTCGCCTCAAGCTTCACACTAGGAAGGTCGGAATTCTTCATCATGTGAGATATGTGTCGTCAAATGATGCTAATTTAATTTCGTTAGTGAGATGATATCGCGTGAATACAAGTATGTGGGTGAAGGAGAGTGGTGCAAAGTGTATAAAGATGATGATTTGATTTTACGAGGGAGGAAGAATAACAACCATATTTGTTATTTAGATGGGTGATCTGTTAATGGTGTAGATGATTCTTCTCAGGCTCTTGTCCAGAAGGGAGAGGTGAATAACAACAAGAAGATAGTGAGTTTTTTGAAGCCGTTGAGACACTTGGAGATTTTTCGTCGAAAAATGATATGTTGGGTATCAACTCAAACTCCAAGTTAGGATTGTGTTTTTGAGTCTTTGTATAACTTCATGAGAATTATATAGGATTAGAGATCTATCATGATTAAGTGTTTGGATTTCATCATGATTAGGAATTTAAATCCTATTCTAACTAGAAAGTTAGGCTAAAGATAGAGTTTTTGTTTTCCTATATATATTCTTTTATTGTTGGAGGAAAAACCAAGAAAAGCAGAGAGAAGGAGAGAGGCAATATTCTTATAATCAGGGTTTTAGAGGTGTAATCATGTTCAAGGGTATTATGAGAGAGACGGCTTGGCAGTCTTTGTCCGTGCAAAAAATTATACTTTGAAGGTGATAGTTGATTGATTTTGATCCTGTGGGTTTTCCTTGTTGAGGGTTTTCCACGTTAAACCTCGTGTGGTTCTATTTGTTGTGTTTGGTGGTTTTTCGGGATTTTTACGAGATCTAAAAATCCCAACAATAATTCCATCTACACAATCTGATCTTTGTGTGCTTCTACTGCTCCAACACTTGCAGCCACAATCCAAGAACCCTTGCTGCTTACTGAACTCGCCATTTGCTTTAAACTCTGAACGGAGAAATAATAATGACTTTGTTACTTTTGGTTGTTGGTTAGAGAGGATGAAGCGTTAAAGAGGCAATCAATATGAATTTATAGGCTGCTTCTGGTTTTAAGAATCCCACCGAAAAGAGACATAAATACGGGGGGCTACTTGGTTTTGTTTAATGGGCTGGCTATTGGGCCCTGATTGAAACAGGGGAGTTTCAGTAAACAACAAAAGCTGCTTTCGTTTGCACGTGCCACACGTCACCCGTGTGGGTATGGAGACACTCTATCCTACTAGTGGAGTCCTTTTCTACAAACGAACAACATAATATTTAGGGTATGTTGACAAACATTGGTTCCTCTTCTCAAGTCAGAAGAAGGTTTCCCGCTTCTGCTTCTTCTTCAATTGATAAATTAAGGGAAGAGAGGAGAGAAGAGAAAGCTAGGCAGTCTGAGGAGTCATTGAGAAAAGTTATATACTTGAGCTGCTGGGGACCCAATTAGATTAATGATAGGATCAAAGGAAAAGGACAGGACTATAAGATCAAATCATGAGAAGGGCTTCCTTTGATTCCTATTTGTAATCTGTATATAAATTTTGAAGATGAGCTTAGTAATCTTTTTTTATCCTCCTCTGTCTCACGTGAATTGTCATGATGAATGGTGATGAGTGTTTCAATTGCTTAACATCTTTAAGCTTGTTTGGATTGAGGGGAATGAGGGTGAAGGGAAGTTAGGGGAACCATTCACATTGTTTGGGAACATTTAGGAGGTGAAGTTAATTCATCTTGGTTCCCCTTGGTTCACCTCTTAATAGTGTAAAATTTGTTACCCCCTAAATTGGGGTGTAACCAAAGGGAAGGGAACTCCCTTTCCTTCCCTTCCATTCTCTCACCTAGTTTCCTTTAACTTCCCTTTATCCCCTACAAATCCAAACAGGTCCTAAGAGTAAGGGGGAACGAAATTTTATATCGGACTGATAACAAGATATATTCTCTCAGATTTAAGATGATAGTCACAAGAACATTTTTGGAAGATCCTAATATTAGCTTTGAGCTTTTATATTCTTAATTTTTATAGTGCTTTAGTATTTTGATAAGAATTAACTTTAAACCTAGACTACCAAGACCAAGGGTGTGTTTGGCAAAGTGAACAAAACTGGGTTGAGACTAGTCATGACCCAAATTTATACTAACAAATTTCTTTTAGACCAGACAAGGGCTTCCTGGTCCAAAAGAAAACTAGTTTAGCGACACTATTTATGCTAAAAAATTAGGCTGATTCTGACCTAAAAATTCGACAAACAAGAAACAAGTTAAAATTGGGTTAGGTTTAGTCATGACTCAATTTTAACTTGATGTCGAACATACCCTAAATTTTGTTACTTATAATAATTAGAACATATATTTTCCAAATTAATAATCTCATTGTGAAAGTATCGCGCCAACTTCTATAAAGGGTTAAAATAACAGATTGGCCTAGATAGTGATACATCATTATGACTTTGGCCTAAAAAGTGACATCAACGATAATTTGATCTAAAAAGTAACAAATCAATGACAAGTAGACATTTCTGATCGCCGAAGTTATTCTTAGCAAAAAATTAAATGAATTTTATATATAGACCACTCAATCGCTTATAATTTTTAAATTAACCCGTCTCCTTTTCCTAAATTTTTAAAATTTGTTAAAAACCTCATTTTTTTCACTATCTTCTTCCTCATCCTTCCCACGGTCTTCTCCATTCCCTTATTCTTCATATACCCTAACATTCCCTCCTTCCTTACTCCCTCTCCTAACTTATTTCATGGTTCATCACACTTACTTTCTATTTTACTCCAAATCCCCAACATCTCCTCCTTTGTCCCTTTCCATCTTCCTTCCTCTCCTCTTCCTTTCTCCCCCACTCTCTTCCTACTTGCTTCACCCACTCCGACATCCAAAATTAAATATTCCAGCACAATGTTAACATCATTCTTTTCTTCTTTTTTTGCACTCTCTCTTCTGTCCTTGCTTCCTGCTCTTTTTTCGTCCTCCAATTATTAAAAACTAATTTCCTTAAGAGAGGATATGTGAAAGAAAGGGGGGGAATAGTGACGAACGGGAAAAGAAAAGAATGAATGAGAGATGATAAGAAGGATGAGGAAAAAGATGGTGGGAAGGGAGGGAGAGAGTTCTTTTTACAAATTTTAAAACTCGAGGGGTTAAATCAGAAAATATGAGAAATGTAAAGGGTATATATAAAAATATCTTAATGTTCTTGCTTAAAATTTCTTCTGGTGACCAGAAAGGTTTATTTATTGCCAATTTGTTATTGTTTAGATCAAATTATCGCCGGTGTTAGTTTTTAAGCCAAAGTTGTAAAGAGATAGCATTATTTAGACCAATTTGGTATTTTAGCCTTATGTAAAGTTATCTGTTTACGAATTTGTATCTTCAAATTACAAATATCACTTTTATATCCTATGAACTGCATTCACTATTTTCGCATTTAATATTCAAGACAAGTCATGTTAGACTTGTAATAATAGGTGATTAGTTTTGTAACTCAAAAACAATTATATGTGATTGGATGACCGCAGTGCAAGTTTTATAGCTATGAGATTAATGCAAAAAAGAAGCTGAACTGGAAAAAGAAAGAAGATGATAGATTAGTATTTTATAAAAGGAATAGATATGTTGAATAATAAATCATTAATTTAGTGAAACCCACTGATATTTACCTAGGGAAATTCAAATCGTTATATTTAATTACTATTCTGATGAAACTTTTAAGTTCTACGTATGTAATTTCGGGGACGGTTTCTTGATATGTAGTGTCATAATTCACATGTCGCACCTGTATCCGTCATAAGTTTTTCACTGAAGAATACAGAACAGTCTGATCAACTAATGAAATGAATCAAATAAGAAGCTCACAATACCGAAAAAAGGGTATCTGGATATATAAAAGTTTCAGATCTAAGTCCTGTAACTAGAGAAGACTTAATTGCCCGATTTAAGCATAGCAAGTTGAATCTCTATGAAAAATTCCCTGAACAATTCACATACTGTATATCATCTAGCAAAAATTACTCAATTCAATCACCATAATGCAACAATAATCATTTTGCAAAATCTAACTGCATTTACAAGTATTTTAGATCCACATTAATCTAATTCACTAATTAGGGCCCCAACAGCTCAAGTACATAACTTTTCTCAGTGACTCCTCACACTCCTTTGCTTTCTCCTCCCTCCTCCCTTGCCTTAATCTGTCAATTGCAGAACCTGAAGAAGAAGAAGAGAATCGTCTCTTGGCTTGAGAAGAGGAACCCATGTTGTTTTTAGCATGTTGATGCCATGATTTTATTGCATAATTCCATCTGCACATTACTCCTCCTTGATCTTTCAATGCTTCTACTGAACCAACGCTTGCTGCTGCAATCAAACAGCCCCTGCTCGCTGAACTTGCCATCACTCTTACTTCTATTATTTGTGCTCTCTTTGTGCTTTATGTTGATGAGAGTGTAGTGTATTTATAGACGAAGTGGTTAGCAAAACAGCTGGTGAGGTGTGCAGCTGGTTTTGTTCAAATCCAAGTCCCACATGGATCAGGGGCTTCGTTGTTTTGTTCAGGGTAAATTTCAGAAACCCCTGACATTTGTTCCAGTTTTAGGTAAGTCCTTAATTTTTAAAATGTCAGACAACCTCTTAAACTTGTTTTTTGTTTTCACAAAACCCCAATATATCGACAAAAATAGGAAGTCACTCTGTTATGTAAAGATGTTGAAGAGGGGTTAATTGGTTGTAGCAAAAGATAAATAAAAGTTATTTCTCTCTTTTATGGAAATCCACTTTCCTTCTATATTTTTGTGTGATGCTTGGTTGGTAGCAGAAAAGAAGAAACTTCCTCTCTGAAGTGGACAAAAGGGTATACGAAACAAGAAACCCATTTTAGAGAATAAATCGTGGGAGGTTCATGTATGATCACTTGGATTTAAGGGCTCGTTTGGTTGGGTGAAATGGAGGGAGAAATGGACTGTAGAACTGCCAAAAACGTCAGCTTTTGGCAGCTCTACGGTCCTTTTCCATCTCAAATTTGCCCAACCAAACAGGCTCTATGAACATTTTGCTAGAATACAGTGTTTATATCGTTTTTGGAAAATCAACCGAACAATCTCGAAAGTTAAACAGAGTTTTGTGAAAACCCCAAAGTTAAGGATAAGTGACATTTTTAAAAGTTAAGAGGAGTCTATAGCTCAGAAAAGTGAGATGGGGTTTTATGAACTTTACCCGTTTCTTTAATTAGTTATAAAAACAATTTTATGGGCCCGTTTGACAAGGGAGGGGCCAACGTGATAAGGTAGACTGGCTGGTACAGGGGCCCACCAGGTAAATACAATGGAACTAGACATCCGAGTGAACGTACGAACCGCACGTGCGGCATGTAGGATTGTGTTGCAGGGAAAATAAAATCGAATTCCGTATACCGTATATAAGGACCTGTATGGTTTATTTTACAGAAACTAACGCCTCGTTTGGTACGTGGGAAGGAAGTCAAGTGAGAATGAAATGGAAGAATGAATGGAATGAGATGTATGTGAGAATGGAATGATCATTCTCATTCTCTTGTTTGGGTGCGTTTGTAGAATGAAACTAGAATGACAATCTAATTCTCATTCCCATGTTTGGTATCACTAGTTCGTAAGTGAGAATGGAATCTCATTTTCTAATAATGCCCTTATAACAACATAGATTTTTAATAAGATAAAAATAAGAATTAACGATAATAACTAAAAAAATTATTTATGCATATGTTATATTAATCTAGGTATGTGTTATACTAATGCGCATGTTATCGATCAGGTATATGTTTCGTTTATATTTTTTAAACAATTCTCACTATTTCTTAGTATTAAAAAATTAAATAAAAATAAATAAAAGATTATTGCATCTTTCATAGTTCCAAAAAAATATAAAGAATGAGAATGCGTCGATTTCAGGGGCGATGAATAGAAAGGAGGCCTTTTTGTTTCGGTGGAGCCTAAAAAAACAGAGAGAAAATGAGAATACGTAGTCAAAAGCCATGATTTTTAAATTAATTCTTATTATTAATAGGGGTATAATTGAAAAAAAAACCTAACTAATTTGATTCTCCCCTTGAATGAGAATGATCATTCCTTATCTTCTCACTTGGAATGTCCATTCTCACAAAAAGTGAGAATGACCATTCCATGAGAATGGTCATTCCAACATCTAAAAACTAGTCTTGTTTGGTATGAGGGAATGAGAAGTGAGAATGACATTCCATTCCACCCCATTCCCGCGTACCAAACGGGGGCCTAAGGGTGGTTTGGTGAAGTGAAGAAAATTGTGTCAGGACTAGTTCTAACCCAATTTTGTCCTAAATCAATTTTTTTGGACTAGACCCTCGGCCCAAAAGAAAATTGGTTTAGTGACATGTTGTGCCTCGAGAAACCAAAACAATCGCCGAAAAAGATAAAGAAC
>BQKN01021393.1:0-10315 GCA_022839385.1 Asparagus kiusianus | reverse complement strand
AAAGTGGACCTCTCGTTCATTGAAGGAATCGAGAGGGGATTTTGGTTTTGGTCCTAACTGTAGGAAGGTTTGACCAAGTGAAAAGTGAGAGTAAGAGTACAAATCATTATAGGAATGTTGATTCGTACAAATCACTCGGAAGGGGATCCCTGATGTTAAGTGATAAGGACTTAACACAAAGGGTTTTGACAATTGGTCAATGATTGATAGACCAAAATTCTTTCCTGTTTAATCAAGTGTTCGGAAATTAGGAGTTTAGTGTTTATCACTTTATTCATCATGACCGGGTTATCCCTAAGAATATTACACTTAACATTCTTCCAGGAACTTCCCGTTACATGAATTATCCACCCCCAGCTTTCTTTGCAAAACTGGGTGTATCATTGCATCAGCTGTATAATCGGGTTATCCTTAAGAATACCACGCATGGCACTCCCCAGGAACTTCCCGTGGAAGAAAGGAAATAGTTTAGACTCATATACCTATTGGAGTATCAGGGAGTAGTTTAACCTCTTATACCGGTCGGAGGATTGAGAAGCAGTTTATACTCGTATACTTTTCGGAGTTTTGGGATACAGTTTATACCCGTACACCCACTGGAGTTTCGCCGTTCTTGACTGGCTTACTCCAGCGTTATGACGCCGGCTTCAACCAAGGTCTGGATACTGTTCTTTAGAGTAAAGCAGGCCTTGGTGGGATGAAGGATCCTCCTGTGGTATGCGCAGTACTTCGGATCCGCAGTGTTGTCAGCTTCCTCCTGATTCGTGATCGGTGGTAGCTTGATCTTGTTATTTTTAAGGAGCGATTCGAAGATGGCTGGAACATCTTCGTCCTTGAAGGAGTACTCTTTTTGAGGCCTCTGATCCGAAGTCTTTTGTTGTCTCCGGGACTGCTGTTGCGATGTTTGATTAGCATCGATAGTCGTTGTGGGTGTCTTGCCCCTACCACGGGAGGCGAAGTTCGAGTTCAGAGGATTCGTCGTCGATTGACCCCTCTCGGCCTTCTTCCTTCGGAGGAAGCGTTCGGCTTGTTCCCCTCGGACCTTCAAGTCTTTCCATGTGTTGGACGGTGCTGTCCCTATTGCTTCCAACACATCCAATGCGAGGTTGTTGTGGCAAGTCTGGAGAATGAACTCTTCAGTGATTGGATCCCGGCAATTCAACGCTTTGCTCCGGAACCTCTTGACGAAGGTTTCGACCGGTTCCCCGTCCTTTTGTTTCTCGTCGAGCAATGACCCGATGGATATCTCGATGTCGTCGTCGAAGAAATTGGTGAGGAACATGGTCTCCATATCGTCCCAGCTGCTCACGCTACCTGGCTTGAGGCGGCGGTACCAATCGAAGGCGGCTCCACGAAGAGTGCTAACGAATGACCGCACCATCAGAGGCTCGTTGCCAGAGATAACACCCAGGTGCGATTTGAAATAAATCAAATGCTGAGTGGGGGAACCTTTCCCATCGAACAGCGTAAAGTTGATTAGACTAAACTTCGCCGGATAGGGGATTGATTCCCACTCTCTCGGGTATGGACAAGGAATGCCCGTTTTCTTCACCTCTTGAGCGGACATCAACGTATTGATCTTGCTTTCGAGGTTCTTGATCTTCAAGTTTTCACTTGCATCTTCGTTGGCATCCTCACTACCACCCCCTGCGTTGATGGGAGGATCATTGGCATTATGAGTTTCATTTGCCCCTGTGTCCTCATCTTCCTGGACGACCTGGTTACGGCGGCTTGGTTCACCTTGCTGGTTCCTCAGTGCCTGGATTTGCTGCTCATGCATCTCCCTCATGGTCTGCATGGCCATCTGCATCTCGAGCCTGAAGGTCTCCTGTTGTTTGGCCATGGCTTCTTCGAGCATCTTGGCCACTTGTTCCGCGCTTATCATGAATGACTCGCGGGGTTCTCCTTCGCTGGATACGGTGTTGTCAGACGCAACCGCTGAGCAAGCATCCGACTCCTCATCTTCTGAAGGTGGTCTTATCCGAACCCTCCCATACGTTCTTCGTGAGATGGCTCCAGACTGCAAACGGGTTAGACGCCGGGATGCTCTCAGAATCGACTCGAGATCATCCCGTGCCAATGTCCCCTTGTTGGTCATGTTAGCGGTGACTCTTGGAAATTCTCCGTCTTCAACCACCGCTCTCCTTCATCGGAAACGCTTAGGCCTTGGCTTTAGCATCTCAGTGCTGAGCCTTTCGAACACCGAAACCCTTTCGGGGACCGTCTTAGTGCAATTACACTAAGACAATACCGCCCGAATGAGTTTGGAACAGGGGCATTGAGTCTCGAGCCTACGAGGACTTCTTTTTCTGGCTCTGTTCGTACCCCCAGCACGATAGTACAGCTCGTCCGTATGAAAGTCGGAGCAACCTATCGCGTGTTGGCACGATTTCCCAGGTATAACGTTATCGTCATCGGACGATAATGTTTCCTTCTGGGGGCGAATTGCCTTCTTTGGGTTTTCAAGAGTCACACGCCTCGAAACATGCCTTTGTGGGCGTGAGTTCTCAGCGGGCTCCTGGACTTCAATGCGCAAATTGGCACGCGCAGTAGCCTTGAACTCCTTGTCATGCTGAAAGTGACAACGACCCCCAGCATGTTGATTCATTCGGGGCTTCTTCATCGGGCCCAAATGCCCTTGAACTGGAGCTTTGCCTCTTTCATCGGGGATTGGACCGAGGCGTTCCAAAATTGACCTCCTTCTTCGGGATGGTTCCGCAGGATCTCCCAGAGCAATTGTAGGGATCATCGGCGATTTGAGTTGGCTTGCCGGAGATTGAACCTGCTTCGAAGGCTGTAATGATTGTGCCTTAACCTGAATCGCCGTTTCAGATTTCGGCCTCCATACTTGGCGGGTTGGGGGCGGTTTCTTTGCCACCTCCTTCTGCAGCCTTCTACGGGCTTCTTCAATTTGAGCCCGTGCCTGCGCTGATAGTGCGCGGCGCTTGCGAATGCGCTCCTCCAGCGTTGATCGATTCCGTTTGACGCGGATCCATTCGTCTGTCGGCGGCTTGGAGGAGTTGCCATTCATCGGTTGTTGAGGCCGTTTACCTCTTCTGTTCTTCAGATCCGCCTTGTAGCGAACTCCGTCAACAGATTCCATAGCCTTTGCGAATTGTTTCGCAAGGCGTTGCCGTTGCCTTTGGCGGGCTCTCTTCGAGAGAGTCACTACGCCCCCTGCGGCAGAAGGGTTGGCCAGAGTAGATCCGACCTCGTTGGAAATTGGAGGGATCTCACCCAATGCGACTTCGGCATTCAGCGGGGCGAGATCTTCGTTGGTGTCTTCAACATCTTCGTACCAACGAATTTTTTTCCTGGGGGAGAACTTCTTGGACTTGCAAGGGGAGGTAGATCCGGACGAGGATGACAGATACTCCTCGAACTTTTGTTGGTCGAATTCGTACTCGACCTCCTCCTCGATCGGGATCAGGATCCGCGGCTGCGACGCAACGATCTCGTCGGCGAGATCGGTGGCTCCCACTGTGGTCGCCAGATTGTTCGCGAGAAAATTTGTTGCTTTCTTCATTGTTGATATCATTGTACACTTTAATAATCTTCTTCATTGACGAACTCATTGCACTCAATGTTAACAACTTTTTGTGTTTTACAAAGATCCGGTCTTTTTATAAGAGCCGGTTACAATGAAAATCAAAACAAATAAAGAAAAATTACAACTTTCCTTATTTAACGAACAGATCGCGAGCTCCTGTTATGCGGTCACTCGCTTTGGTGGGTTCTTTGCCTGCGCCGAGGTTGTTTGCCGTGGACCACCGCGAGATCTAGATCCGGTCAGATCTACGCAGTATAACGGGTATTATCCTACCAAGGAGATAATAGCCGGGAGGGATTGTTTCACCAAGGAAACAACCGCTCGAATCTCGGGATCTAAGAACCAAGCTTAGATCCGGAGTGTACCTACGTAGATCTGAGGATTTGAGATCCGGTTCTCTCGAACACTTGCCTTATTTGGCGTTGATGATCGTCGAGCACCAGATCTGAATGAGGGAATCCCCGAAGTCCTAAAGTTTGAGTCTTTTTAGACCTGAATCTCCAATCCAACAGGGCTTCGCCTCCTCCAAAATCCAACCTTTGAACCAAATGAGCACAAGGCCTATTTATAGGCACTCAGAACTGTGCATTTGCACAGTTTTGTGCCTAGCCACCCCTGGGTGGCTCGGCCTTAGCCGAGCCACCTTGGGGTGGCTCGGTTTCGGCCGAGTTCCCCGGGTGTTGTCCGTTTCGTCCGTCGTTCGGGTTCCGTCGTTCGGGTTCCGATTCGTTGTTGATTTGGACTTTGATTCGGTTTGTGGTTGACGGTCTGGAATCGACTTGTTGACTTGATTCCAAATATGGCAGTTAATCCGCTTCTGAGTTCGAGTCCGAAACCGATCTTGATTCGATCGTGGTTCATCCGAGTTCGCTCTTGTTTAGATGACTCGTTGACTCCTCGAACCGTTGGATTGATTCCGCACGCGATTGACATTGTTTGCGTGCAATTTGTTGACCTCGTCGCTTCGTCACTCGATGGTTCATTGATTTGTCGAATCACCGTGTCGAGCTGTGTTGTGGGACCTATAGGCAATTTTATACGCCTACAAAAACCAACTTATGAGTCGACTCATGAACAGTACCGAGTTGACTCATAACACGGTAATGGTTATATTTTCAAACTGTACCGTTTTTAGGTTATTGGTCTTTTTGCCTTGTTTTCTCTTGGCTTTGGGATTCCTATAAATACCCCCACATATTCTTAGTTCCAAATAATCCAATAAATGTTTTAAAAAAGTTTAACAAGGGGTTTAAAGTTTGTTTAGTGTGTTTTAAAAGAGTTTGTTTGTGAAGAAGTTTCTTACAAGTGGAGGAGATCATCTACATTGTTTGAAGCTTCATTTTAATCTATCTCTCCATCTTGTTTTTCAGAGAAGAATTTCTAAACTCAATACTAGCTTTGTATTAATTATTTGTTGTTTATCATTTTCATCAAGCTAGGGTTTACATTGAGTTTATGATTAATTTTCTCATTGCTTACACACACAACCATTGAGCTTGTTGTATTTGTATACATTGTATAATTTGATTGTGGGGAGTTGTAACAATTAAGAGTGAGCTTAATTGAGTTCTCATCTATTGTAGAGAACAAATTTGTATTTGGGAGTCTTAATTGTGTAGATCACTTTGTAATATACTTGTACACCGAGAGGAGTGTGTGGTGAGAAACGGGGTCATCCCAAGAGGAGTGTAGTAGGTGGTAATGCCTAGAGAGAGGTTATAATTCCTAACACTTGAGAGAGACATGGACTAGAGACCAACACTTGATAGGGTGTAAAGTGTGATTACTAGAGTGTGAGATTGTAGAGTTTTCGGTTAGCTAGAAAACCGTATTGTGAGGTGTAAACGTTATTCGGGACGTAGAAAATCCGGTTGTGATAGTAAATTTCTCTCCGGGAGTAGGGATCGGAGACGTAGGACGGAATGTCCGAGCTCTGTGATCATATTGTGTGTTTGCATTGTTTATATTTCCCTACCTCAATTGTATATTTAGTTTAGATTATTTACCCTTGTGTTGTTTATATATTCTTGCGTATATGGGATATATCTCTTTGTTCATATTGCATATTCTTGCTCATAACATATTGTATATCTATCTTGCAAAAATAATTTATTAATAAGTTTTAATTGGTATAAAATCAGATTAGATTAGCATAGAACTCTAATCACCCCCTCTCTAGGGTCTAACACATTCGAGGTACTCTCAACATTAGTTTGGTGTTTGAGCGGGACACTAGCAGCGGGCCGCTATGTATTGGTTATGTCGATTCAGACTATGCTAGAGATTTGGATAAATGTCGATCGACGAAGGGATATGTGTTCATTTTGACCTGTGCGCCGGTGTGTTGGAGATGCACCTTATAGTCTACGATAGCTTTGTCGACGAAGGAGGCAGAGTATATGGTGATTACGGAGGCTGTTAAGGAGGTAATTTGGCTTTGAGGAATTTTGGAAGACCTTGGTGTTTCGCAGCGATCTGTCACCATTTATTGTGATAGCATGAGTGCTATCTATTTGGCGAAGAATCACGTCTTTCATGCACGGACGAAGCACATTAACGTTTGTTATCACTTTGTTCAGGATGTTCTTGAAGATGGGGATGTGGAGCTTATGAAGATTCACACAAAAGATAATCCAACGGATATGCTCACGAAGGTGGTTCCGAGCAATAAGTTTGATCATTGTAGAAACTTATTGAAAATTAGTGATTGTTGAGGCCGTTTACGGCCATTTGTATTAACTACGGGCGATTTGATCCCTTGGAAGAGTGGGTATGTAGGAAACCACATTGGTGTAGTCGGATTTGGCGAGATGACGCATTGGTGCTCATGTTGGTGTCGGCTCAGTTTTGGGAACACTTCGCCGAGGTGGAGAATTGTATAAAACGGCGTCGAATTGTTCAAAATGTGCAAAATCAGCATCTACAGGTTTTTCTTGGGTCGGTCGACCGACGGCATAGGATCGGTCGACCGAACGTACTGCATATTACAGGGTTTGAAAACCCTGCTTTAGACGGTCGACCGATGCACTCTTATCGGTCGACCGATGGAGGTCGATCAGTTGACCGATAGGGGAGCACCGGTCGACCGATTGCGGATAGGGGCTGGATTTCATTTCCTAGTCTGTTTTAGATTGGGTTTTGATATAAATAGAAACACGTCTTTCTAGGGTTTGTACCAGAGATTAATAGAGAATTAGCATTGTTTTGAGCACTTTGAGAGAGAGATTATTGTGAGGGAGTGCGAGATTATTGGTTGAGTTATTTTGAGAGTTGTTTGAGAGTTTGTAACTCATTGTTTCTCCTCCATATAGTGAAATCTTCCCATCCTCTCTCCGTGGACATAGGCAATTTGCCGAACCACGTAAATCTCTGTGTTTGTGTGATTTTGGCTATTATTTTGCGAATTGCGCTCATGTTTGATTCTTCTCTGTTGATTGCCGACTCGTTTAGATTGCGAGCACGCTTCCACACGGCATGCAACATATTGTTCATATGTTCAACCTACAATCTCAGGCTCGTATCATGATCAAATCATAACCATTAGTATAAAGCTAAGCTCATTTGAGTAGACTTGCGGCTGTACATTATATGACATTTGAGTTGGATATTCTTTTCCCCTTTTGGATAAAGTTGAATTATCAATACCTTATATTTTGGAAAAATTATGAATTATTTTGACTGTATTAAATAAAAGAGAATTTTGATCAACATCTCTCTCCACTACAAAATAGTAGCGGAGAGACACTACTTTCTTTTACAATCATTTATTTGTCTAGCGAATGGTTACAATTTATTCTAAATATAATACTCACTATACCCCATGAACTGCACTCATTCCATAATTGACAATGAAAGATAAATCATAACTATTAACTACATAAATCAATGGTTGTGACGAGACTAGCTTCCTATAACATTCGCTCCATTGAAATTTAACACATGAACAATATATTAACTAAATAAGCTGTATCAAACTGAATATATACACTGGAAAACAAAAGCTTTTCTGCTTAATCAGAAAACAATTTTACTTAGTTCAATAAGTATGTGTTAACCTTAAATATACACACATTTGCCACATTTGATCCATTTCCCCCTATTTTCAAACCTAGCACCTTTCCAAAATTACCTAATTAATGTATCCAACTTCACTTAAGCTTCTGTGCCCTAGCTATTAGATACTTAAGAGCTAAGAACAGTTTTTTGAAATATATATTATGAGAAGCATTTTTTTTAAAATTATTAAGCTTCTTAATTTTCCACCTAGGGTAAGTTCTTTGCTTGCAATTCCAGAGATTAGAGCGCAGATCACCAAAACAGAGCCATGCTACTTTCTTTACAATATACCTTCTTGCAAATAGAACTAATTAACATCAAAAGTAAAAACTACCAAAACAAGTTATTTTAATTAGAGCAATAAACAAGGATTCAATCAAAGTAACTGCTTCGAGAGTAGAGAACTTGGTCTCTTTCACATGCATTCCATTTCAAGGCATGAGAGTCAAAGAACATGGAAGGGAGGGGGGAGTCACCATGACCGCCTAATATCTCTTTGCCACGTATACATCTATTTAATAAATGGGTTAGATTCAAATGTAACTGCAGATATAAGTAATTAACATATCAAGCTCGAATGAATCAAAAAGTTTTTCTCTTCACTATGTAAATTACCTACAATTTGGGATATTTGCTTCTTTTACATTAGTCTATGTTAATCGGATAACAACAATATATCATGATTTGCATTGGGTGTATACAAACTAAAACTTGATAAAAAAGTATCTTGATTTACTTTGTTCCACATGGGATTACCTTCATCATTTGCCTACCCACTCCTCTGTTGACAAATCACCTTCACATTAAAATTAATACAATCGCAAAAGTTCAGGTTTCTATAACTCTCAACCTTTATCATAACTTCAGAGTTTTTGTATAATAATAGAATCATTTGACAATGTTAAGTTAAGACATTATCGTCATCCATCTTTAAGTTGTGGAGACTTTAGTTAGATTCGATCTAATCCAAACCAAGATAGCGACTTGCTAGGAGTTATCTTACATTCACTCCACTAAGTGCCAGTTAATCAAGTAAAGACATGGGATTAGACTTAGGCTAACACTGAAAATATGCTAAATGAATATATGGTTAAATATGATCATGCTCACAACTCATTTAAAGATTGCTCATTTTGACCTTTTTAGATCAAGACAGAGCAGCTTAATTAGTTCATCAGATCTACCCTTGTGTGCATTTGCACGTACCCCCCAACAAATTACAAGGCAGATCCATAACCATTACTCTCTTTAATTAGTTTAGGATACTTTGTTTCACATTGATCTATGCTAACCCAACAACTAACATTTACTTGCAAGTACAAATCAAATGATGGCAGTCATATTGTGCAGGGTCATGCATTGAGATTGGTGTGGACGGTCAGCTGCCCACGAGACTGGGAAGCTTGGACGGTTCATTGAAGTTGATCCCCAATATTTACGTACTTTTTCCCAAGTTTCAAGATTTTACACATCAGCACCCAAATCTTACTGTGATTAAATATTGTTGTGTGATTAATGCGTTTTTCTTCTTTCTTGGGAGAATTTAGTACGTTGAGTAGTTTCATGTGGAAAAATGTTGGTTTGATTATTAAAACTTAGGGGCTGTTTGGTTCGTTTCCTAAAAACCAAGAAATGGAAAGTTTTTTGGAAATGTAATATAATATTATTAGATTCCATTTTCATTCCAAAAAAACACCCACAACATCCAATAAAATATTATTTTCATCATCCAACTCATCCACAACATCTAATAAAATATTATTTTTATCCCCCAACTCATCTCATCTTATCTCATTTCTTACTTTTAAAAATCGGTTTTTCTATAGAGTGCCCTTGGGCACTCTATAAGAGAGGAGAGAGATAGAGAGAAATGAATGAGGAGAAGATCCCAATGCAAATCAGGGGACCCCCCTCCTCATTCATTTCTCTCTATCTCTCTCCTCTCTTATAGAGTGCCCAAGGGCACTCTATAGAAAAACCGTTTAAAAATAAATCAAACACAAGAAATGGGTCACATCATCCAAGTCACATCACCTCATCTCATCTCATCTTTAAAAATAACTCACATCATCCAATAAAAAATTGACAACTCATCTCCTCTCATCTCCATTTTTCTCTCTCCACATCCTCCAAAAAAACTTGGAAATGGCTTTCCAAAAGATTGGGTCACATCAACCAATAATATAATGACAACTCATCTCATCTCATTTCTTTTCTTAATTTTAAGAAGGAACCAATCACAATAAAAGAATCTAAACAAGGAAAGCTTTTTCTTTTCCTTATTTTTTAGCCAACCAAGCACAAAAAAAGAACCTCTAATAAGTTTTATTTTAAAATAACTCACATCATCCAATAATATGGTGACAACTCATCTCATCTCATTTCTTTTTCACAATAAAAAGTGAACCAAACACAAGAAATGGAAATGGTTTTAAAAAAGCGTTTCCTTTTCCTTTCATTTCCAATATTTTTAGCGAACCAAACAGCCCCGAAGAGGGCAGGATAAGTGCCACCTCTTTCTTACTATGTTCGTCCCCCTCATTTAATTCGATATTTATTTGGCAAGAAAAATGCTTAAGTTTATCGTAAGAGTTATGCTACCTAAGATGCAATGAAGTATGTTCCTTAAAAAATTATAATTTCTCTTTGCATGCAATTTACAAGAACATGTTTTACTTATATATATATATATATATATATATATATATA